>JAEQBH010005312.1:0-160392 GCA_016808115.1 Tetrastigma voinierianum | reverse complement strand
GACTAGAGGGGTGGGTTTATGCAATAAATCGTGTTTTGTGTGTATGAGGCGGGAATGGCCATGCAAATTCGATTCCACCAAGAGGCCAGATGTAGGAGGGTTGGAGTGCTCGTGGACGGCCCGGCTTGCTCTGTTGAGGTTGTAAAGCAGTCCGGTTTGTATGAATGGATATAAATGTCCATGTGTTTGTAGTGGGTGTTTGATGTGAGTGGCTTGAGTTGATTAATTAAAGAAATTAATAGGTTAATGCTTGATGTGTTAACATGATGCCATAATTATATAGAGAATATAATTGTGGGTGTGGGCCGTGGAAAGCGGGTGTGTTTAGCTCAGTAGGCAAATTTTGGTGATGGTTGATATTGTTGAATTACATGTGGTGTAAATTGTGAATTGGATGATATATGCATAATTGATATAATTGTATATATTGTGTGAAATGGCATAATGCATTTCATATGCATTGGGGTAGCCTAGAAATTAGGTGAGTGCATGACATGAAAAATTTAAAGAAAAATGAAAACATTTTTGGAAAGGAATTTCACAGGATGAATTTCCGGAGAATGGGGTTGGAAGCAGATCCAGCGGATCATTTCGGATGAGGACCGTATTTGTTTTGGAAGGTTCTCAACACAGTGCCTCAGGAGGGTAGTCCGTATTTTTCTGCAAATACTTCGGTGGCATAGTTCGAAAATATAAAGAATTGTTTAAAAAAGATGTTTTCTCATCGTGGCTTGAGCGAGTGTGGCCAGTCGGTGAGGGACTCGAGTGTGGAGTTGATCATGTAGACATTCAAGTAGGATCACGCATGTGCTTGGAATGTGTTTTCGATAGACATGCATGTGCATAGGTAGAGAGTAACCCATTTAGGGTGATTCCACTACTGGGCATTAGCTCACCCTATCGAGGAATTATATTATTTCAGGTATAGGGAGCGCACGAGGAATGGCTGCATTTGACCAGAAATTGCAGAATTTACCCACGGAAAAGGGCAAAAAATCGTAATTCAGATTACAAAATTGTTATTTAGGTTAAAAATCGGAATTTATTACCACAGATACCGGATGTGAAAGCAGTTTCGCGTTGGAATCGTCTATAAAATCTATTCTTACGTGGAAATTTCGTGAATTAAGGATAATTAGAGATTTACACGTTTGGCGTCGCGGTTCGGGTGCCGTAAAACGATTTTCGATGCGACGAAAGTCACATATAACACGTACTCATGTGTCATAAGTGGCATGAGTAGAGAAATGATAAAAATGGACGGTTGAGATAGTGCCGAATGTCAAAACTGGGAAAAGAGGGACATAACGGGTATTAATGGAATTGTTTAAGTGGGAAAAGACCAGCTTATGCATAGTGTTCTTCTCCAATTAAGAACAGAAAGTGATCTGCAGTGGGCTGGACGGGTTTTTGGAGAAGCAACAGATTTTTCATTTGGTTGAGAGAGGCCTTCTCTACAGTTTTAAGAGCAAATCCAGGCTAGTTGTGATCTTCGGAATGAAGAAGAGTACTGCCTTGGAGAGGGCTTCACGTAATGCCAGTTGAAATTTTCCTCAAACTTCCAGTGGGTAGAGTTTCTACTATGGTTTACACTTTATTTAAGTGTTTTCAATGTTTCGGTTGGTATAAGGCCTTGAGCAAAGTTGATCAGATTGAACATGGGATAGAATTGATCTGATTGTTTTGGAGCCATGGTGCGGCCAGAAATATTTGTTTTTTAGGGGCTGTTTGGTTCAGTAAATCATGAAATTTGTGAAATAAATCATGCTTTGATGTGAAAGAGAGAGGTCGGGGAATGGCGAGTGAATTCTTGGGTTAGCTACGTGAGCCGATGATTTCTTGATTTTTCGAGAATAGTAGCAGAGGTTTCCGCTATTAAAAGCAGTGTTCTCAAAATATATTTTGTGTGAAAATGTGTTTGATTAGGTAATTCAAGTTAAATTGCGTGTTTGATCATTAGCCTAAGTGAGAGCTAATTTGATGTATGAAATGAGAATTTACATGACATGATTGTGTGAATTGATTGTTTGTAAATATATGCATGTTTATATATTTACATGTGAATTAGACTATATTGGAATTGGCATACATGCATTCCATATGCACTGGAACACCCTAGGACTATAGGAGTGAGTGCATGAGATGAGTCTAGAGAAAATGGTTCGGAGGGTTGTCTAAAATGTTGTTGGTGGAGGAGTGTAGTCCAAGCGAAAAATATCAATGGAAGTGGAGGCAGTCAGGTGATATACGCTGGTAGTCCTGAATAATATCAATCGTCGGAGGCAGTGATTGATATATACACATCGGAGGGTTGTCCACAAACAAACAGCATAATAATTCTCATCACGAGGCTTAGGCGAGTGTGAGGGAAGTCGATGAGGACACCAGTGCGAGATGATCAGTTAGACACATTCAAGTAGGATCATGCATTTGCTTGGATGTGTGTTATTTTAGACATTACCCAGCACTTAGGTGGAGAGTGGCGCAGGGTGGATTCCACTGCTAAGCGTGGCTCTGCAGTGAGGGATGCTATTTTACGAGTCGGGGCGCGCAGTAGACAACTCGTCTAGAGGCCGAGTTTGTGAAGAATAGGATTTGTGGCTTTGATGATTTTATACATGTATTAGAATTCTCTAATTTTAATATATGTTGTATAAGAGTAAAATTTGAACTCTTGAACTATGGTTGGATAGTTGGATATATATACATTGTTATGAATATTGGTTTATGGGCCAAAGTGGCCGTTTAATCATAGACATTATATTGAATTTGTTTGGGACGAGGGTTTTATCAGTTTGTATTTGGGTAGAGCTCCCAGTACAAAAGGAGACCCTGCAGATTTTAAGTGAAAAATGTCGAGTCTTGGGCATTCCGCAGTATTCCGCGGGTTGTGGGTGAATCTGTGGATTTGGAGTTTTTGGGGCGTCACGACTTGGTATCGAGCTTAGGTATCTGAATACTGGGGCTCGAGGTTTGGGTAGCCATCAGTGGGTGGTTTGATGTTCGGTTTAGGTATGAGATTGCAGAAATCATGGGAATAGAACCTTTGCATGCATGGTGTTTGATGTGTGATTGTATAACATAGGTTATGTTATGTGAATGATGTTTATAACATGGTTTGTGATATGTTATGATGTTTAGGTGCTTAGGTGATTAGCACTTATTATGTTGGAAAACAAATCTTAGGAGTTTACAATGTGTAAACTGGAAATGAAATAAATTGTAATCAATTTATTTGGTTTGTAGGATAATGAGATTTTAATAAAATTTTAAGGTTGAACCATTTGGGTTTAGTGTTGGATCGAGAGAGGTTTAGGAAGATTTTAGACAAAATGTCCAAAGTTAGGAAAAATAAATGAGGTGAAGATAATTTTCTAAGTTTCACGGTGTGTAAAGGCGAAGAAAATTGATTAAAATAAATTTTTAAGAATTTATTTGAGTATACGGAAAATGAAAAAATAATAATATATATATATATATATATAGAGTATATATTTTTGTGTATCTTCGATAGCTGGAAAGAAATGAAAAAAAGTGAAGAAAATGGTTTTCAAATATTTTCTGATGTAAAGCGAAGAAAAAGTAAAGAAAATAAATTTTATAAGTTTATTTACACAAGTGTCTTGGAGAATGAAAAAAAAAAAATCAAATAAATAAGCTTTCTTAAGTTTATTTGATGTAATGGAGAATAATGGGAAAAAAAATGGATACTTATGTTTTGGAGTGTTTCCAATAGTGGAAAAAAGAAAAATTTTAATATTTAATTAAATCAAATCAAATCAAATCAAATTAGACAAAATTTTCGAAAAATAAAATTTTCAAAAAATGAAATTTTCTAAAATAAATTTTTGTTGAAAACAATGTTTTTAAATGTATAAATTAATTGTCTTTTATTACTTATGTGCAAGGACAATAATGTATACCTTTTAATTTATGTGTATGAATAGTGTCTAGAGAAGTTTGTGTTTGGTAGTAGAATGTGAATTGAACTTGTCATTTAAATTGTGTAGATGGCTAATAGAGGACGAGGACGTAGAGGGCGTCCACATGGTACTGGTCAGGCACCACTAGTATTTGATCAGCAGGCCTTTGTTGAGGCTGTAGGTATTGCGGCAGCCTGCCTGTTTGGCATAGCAAGTAGTCGGGGAGGTCTAGTAACCTCCGAAGTTTAAGGGCGCATCATCCTCCCAGACATTCAGGGAGAGCAGATCAGTAGCGGAAAGAAAGAAAGAAAGCCATTGAGTTTCATCTGGATCGAGAAGGTGTTAGAGGCTATGGAGTTACCTCACGACACTACCGAGTTAGGCTGGTTGTGTTCAATTTAGAAGTGAAGCGAATATGGTGGAAATGGGCAAGGACCTCTAAAGACTTTAGAGGAGCCTTTGTATGTGAGTTCTCCTAAGGGATTAGAGTGAGAATAGGGATGATAATATGTCGAGGTTGCGGCATTTGGAGATCTCGGGAATCTCCTTTGTGGACTGAGGATCATGGACATGTCGAGTTCAATGTCATGCTGAGGATGGATTGGTTGGCTGACACGGAGGTCGTTATCGATTGTGAGCGTAGGAGGGTTACCGCTTACACGCAGGACGGTACTCGTGTGGTGTTGAGAGCTGACATGACATTTGCCCCACATACGAGTATATGAGTCCGAGGTGTCATGGACGGTTCGCGGGTTGGGCTGTGACCTGGAGGGACCCGAGGAGAGGCTTGAGACATAGATCTACCTCGAGTAGTATGCGAGTGTCTGGATGTTTTCGGATAGGCTACGGACTACTCCACGGAGGGTGGTGGAGCTTGATGTCGAGTTACACCTTGGTACTTCACCCATCTCTATGACTCTGCATAGGATGGCACCGGTTGAGTTGTAGGAACTCGAGTCCCGATTACAGGACGTGGACAAGGGGTTCAGTGGAATGAGCACTTCACCATGGGCGCTCCGGTTACATTTGCGAAAGAAGAGACGAGACCCTTATTGTGTGCATTAGTCACAGACAGTTGAGCAGGGTTCTGATCAGAATCGGTACCCATTCTTAGAGTTGATGATTTATTTGATCAAATTGATAGGAGTGCGAGTCTACTCCAGGAATGGGCCATGCTTTGGTTGCCATCAGTGAGGAGTTGGGGATACGGATATCCTAAGGCGGCGTTGGGACGCCGTTATGGGCACTTTGAGTTTACGGTGATGCCCTTTGGATTGACTAATGCGCCAGTAGCATTCATGGATCTCATGCATAGGGTATTCCAACCCTATCTAGATCAGTTTGTCTTAATCTTCGTGGATGACATTTTGATCTACTCCCAGTCAGAGTTGGAGCATGAGTATCACTTGAGGATCGTTCTACAGTTGTTGAGAGACTAAATCGGTTATGCGCGAGTTCAGGTAAGTGCGAGTTTTGAAACTGAGGAATTTGAGAGTTTAGGACACGTGGTGTCGGCATCAGGAGTGTCAGTCGACCTAGAAGGTTGAAACGGCGTGATGAGTTGGGAGAAACGGAGATGTTGTCTTTTCGAGATCACGTGGTTTCTTGGGATTAATTTGGGTATTATAAGGTCGAATGGGTGAGTTGTCGAATTCGGAGCGGAGGATCGTGGGACTTTGCCCATGGGACATGGACTCCATGGTTGGGATAGCCCTTACCATAGAGAGATCGAGGATGCTGGAGCTTTCGGGATCGGGTGTTAGTATGAGAGGATGACCTTCTTGGTTCGGAAAGGCGGAGACTACGCCACACGAGTTTGGGACCAGGGCGAGGTTGGCATGTGAGGCAGGTTGAGAGACAAGGATCCCGGGACTTTTAGGACAATGCGGTCAGGTTAAGCCGTAGAATGGAGAGTATCTGGTTCATTCCTCCACATACAGCAAATTCGGAGGAACCGAGTTCGGTTTGATGTGAGACCCACAAGAAAATCCAAGATTTTAGATAAAGGAGTAAAATAGAAATTTCGGTTGAAAATCGGAATTTTCTAGATCTCGGATAGTGAAACGGACTTCTCAGGGTAAGACCCCGTCTACGTGAGGAGTGCTTCCCGTCAAATTTCGTTGGGTCGAAGGTGGTCGAGTTCACGTTTTTCGAGGCGTGGGGTGTCGGATGACACATGGCAAGGGAAGGAGATGCCACATGGCACCTCAAAAAGGGTGACACTTGGCATTGAAAGGAATGGCTCACATTGAGCCACATGGAGGGCATGGAATCCCATGGCTCACATGAAGCCATGTGGTGGATGATGTCATAAAATGGATTTAAGAAATAAGAAAAAGAAAAAATGGAAAAGTGTTGGCCACACAAATGGGTAGAGGAAAGGAGGAGGAAATTGCCTCCTTTGACCGAATGATGATTTCTCCAAAAGGGGGAGAAAAAGGACCAAAGGAAAAGAGAAGATGGAGAGAAATGAGGAGAAATGAAGAGAAAATGAGAGAAAATAGAAAGGAAAAGGAAAGCCCAAAAGAAAGAATTCGTGGAGGAGATGCAGTGGCCAAACATGGAGAAATCTTAGTGAGAGAGAGTCTTCCTTCTCTCTAGATTCGTAGTCGATCCGACCGTCGGATTCTTTTCGAGACAAGAAGAAGTATTCTACGGAGAGGACGACAGCGTGGACTCAGATTTTTGGGAGATTTCTTCAACTGAAATTGAGATATTTTCCTACTCGGTTTTATTTTGCTTCAAAGGCTTTATAATGGTAAGGTTGCTTATGGGGAGGGCTAAGAGAGGCTGAGTGGATTGAGCCTTGGGACAGGGGTATGGATTCATGACCCGGTTGCATGGTATTGTGGAATTGTGATATTGATGCATGCTTTTTGATGTATTAATATGTTTTGCATGGAGGTAAATTATATGTATCAATTATAATTATCCATGGTTTGTAAATGTTTCATGTAGTGCTTATTCATGCATGTAACATGAGGAAAATGCATTGGCATCATGCATTTCATATGCCCAGTCACATCGCATCGAATTAGTGTGGAAGTGCGAGGGTAAGGTTGTTATCGGTGTTGGTGAATGGGTCATGAACTCGGAAAAAAATGGGACAAAGTCCAAGGTAGAGATTCACGAGTGTGTAAATGATCAAAATGATAAAAATTACATGTTTGGGCGAGACGAGTTGGGGTAGATCCCAAAGGGGTGAAGTCCACATTTTATTCACGGTTAGACATGAATCGACGATGTAAGTTCGTGAAAATGTTGAAAAGGCGTCTCACGTCCTACGGTGTGAACACGAGAATCCGTGGCTCTAAAATAAAGGAAAAGAATCAAAAATCAGTTTTGATAAATAAGTGGAGGGTTTTCAATGGTTTAGTCATGGTGTGTATTTGGTTTTATTTCACCTTTGGCATTCGGTGTGAAATTCGGTTGGGACTCGGGTGGTGAGCATGAGGGTCGCATCTCATGCATGATATAGACATTTCATATAGACATAATTGTATGGAATGTGATTGTTTTGTTTATATATGCCATTGCATATGCATTTTAGGGTGGGAGTAACCCTTGTAGGAGAATTTTCTATTGGGCTTTGCTCTTGTTGTAGGACCTTTAGAATGCGGGGACTATCCGGAGGCGATGCGCGATGAGAGGTATCTTTTGAGAAGAAAGTAAATGTATTTTAAATGAATATTTTTGTAAATATGTATAAAGCTTTTTTGGAGAAACGAAGCATATGTATGAGAATATAGTTCATTATTTTGTTTTTTTTTTAGTATGGATATATGAGCCCATGTGGCTATATTACTCAGGTGTGTGTCTCGTAATACGAGACATATAGATTTCCGCAGGTTGACGGGTAGTCAACGGACCCCCGGAAAATGGGGCGTCACATTCGGGGTGCTATATAAGCACTCCCGACTAGCACGGATAGACGGAGGGGCCCGAAGTGTGGGTCGAGTCGGGGACGGATCGAGGTTGCACGATTGGAAGCGTGGTGGACTTCAGGATTGGTAGACATTGGTTTGTTGATGTCGGGGTTGACATGGATGGAGTTGACAGCCATGTCGGGTTGTCGATGGTGGGACCTTAGGCGAGTTGACATGCAGGCCACGGCCTTGGATTTGGGCTTAGAGTTGAGAACTAGAGAGAAGCCGAGGAATGAATGTTCTTCCCGGGATGTAGGGTGAGGAGTTGACACGATAGGTCGGGGTTATGAGTGAGAACTCGAGATTACGCTCATGGTGGACCCAGGGATTGGGTGTCACAGTATGGCATGATTGCGTTCATGTGCCTGGTAACATCGTGTCTAGAATTAGGGTGTGGGTGCACGGTCTTGGTCATTCACCGCTCTTGGTGAGTATGGGTTGAGTTTGTTTTAGGACTCGTCATGAAGACTCATAATTCGATTCGAGGAAATGAAGAACAATTAAAAAGTGTGTTAGGCAAGAAGCAAAGAGTCGTTAATCCCTAAGGTGAGAATCACGGGTTAAGATTGAGATATCAGAGTTTACGTGTGAATCTGAGGAGCTCGTAGTGTAAGTAGAAAGTTATGTTGCTAGGATGAAAACACACGGTCGGGTTATCAGGACTTAGTGTTGAGTGATAGAATTCGGGAGTGACTAGGATGAAAACACACGATCGGGTTATCACGCGGACTTAGAGTTGAGTAATGAGGTCGGGGTGACTCGAGATTTGGATTCCTTGGGGTGCATTGGAGTGTTGAGGCGGCAAGGGCTCGGTACATGGATGTCGTTCATGACATGGACTAGATTGATGATCCATTGGATTGTCAGTGTGTGACAGCCCAGGAGGTTAGCGTTTACACACCCAGCAGTGCGTGTAGGGTTACATGTTGTGTGGATTATATACAGGTGTTAGAGGACACGTTGCGAGCATGCGTCCTGGGTCATAAGGGTAGAATATCAATTGCCCTTAGTGGGATTCGCCTACAATGGCAGGTTGTCGGTGAGTATGCGGATGGCACCATATGAGGGCTTTGTGTATGGAAGGCCAACGTAGATCCAGGTTATGTTGGACGAGGTGGAAGATAGTTCCAGTATTTTGAGTGGATCGATAGAGACACCTCAGGAAGGTGAGCTTGATCGACGGCGTCTTGCCCACGGCTCGGGCCGGCGAGTATGCGGATGTACGACGTTGACCCTTAGAGTTCGAGGTTGGTGATCATGTGAACATGAAGGTTATGCTGAGAGGAGTGAATTCGGGTTCGCGAGCGTGGGAAAATTTATGCAGAGATTCATAAGACCTTCGGGAGATACTCGAGAGGATAGGTGGCACGGTTGGCTTTACCGCCCGGCATGTCGGGTGTTCCTGAGGTATTTCACGTCTCATGCTCTGAATGCTCGGATCCAACTCATGTGTTGGATTGGGAGGAGACGGATTGAGGTTGACGGATGGGACCTTCGAGGAGGGACAGGTGTGCATTGTTGATAAGCGAGTGATCAGGTTTTGCGACGCAAGACTGTGAGGTTAGTGAGGGTGCTATGGCGGCACTATGGAGTGGAGGAGTCAACGTGGGAGCGCGAGGACACGATGCGAGCTACCTATCCCATCTTGTTCAGGGATGAAGGTACTTGATTTAGTCGTTTAAGATTTAAATGTCTGTTTACATGCATGGTAGAGTGCACATTGCATAGGCATGTGAGTGATTGTGATTGTCTAGAATTTCGGGACGAAATTCCTTTTAAGGAGGGGAGAATGTGGGCAGAAATTCAATTTACGGAAAGGCAAAATCGTAATTTCGATTACAAAATTGTTATTTCGGTTAAAATCTGGAATTTATTCTCTAGATCTTTGTTAATGAAAGCAGTTTCACCGTTAGGAATCGTCTCGCGAAATCTAGCTAGCACGTAAAATTTAAGTCGAATTAGAATGATCGAATTTGCATTTTCGAGTCATCGCGGTTCAGTCTTAGTAAAACAATTTGATGCGACAAGAAAGTCACATATAACACGATACTCATGTGTCATAAGTGGCATGAGTAGAGAAATGATAAAAATGAATGGTCGAGATAGTCTTAGAATGTCAAGCGAGAAAGAGGAGACATGCTTGGGTATTAATGGAATTGTTTAAGTGGAAAAGGCAGAACATGCATAGTATTCTTCTCAATTAAAGGCAAAGTGATGCGAGTGGGCTGGGCGGGTTTTGGAGCAGCAGCAGATTTTTCATTTAGTTTTAGAGAGCCACTTCTCTCTCTGGTTTTAAACAAATCAGTGTCGGAGTCTTCGAGGATAAGAGGAGAATGCTCTGTGAGGAAGGCTTGCGTTGATTACGGAATTTTGGGAACATCAGAAACTCCAGTGAGGTGAGGTTTCTCCCTACTTGGGTTTTTACTTTATTTAAGTGTTTTCAAGTATTTTGGTTGGTATCAGGCCTTGAGCAGTAGTTTGATCAGTCCCCAGTATGGGACCGGAGTGTCTGATTTTTTTTTGGAGCCATGGTGGCCCGTAACTGTTTAGGGGCTCATTTGGATTCAGTAAATCATGAAATTTGTGAAATAAATCTGTGCTTTGGTATGAAAGGGCCGGGAATGGCCGTGAATTGAGGTTCACTAAAGTGAGAGCCGGAAGTGATTTCAATGATTTTTAGGGATAGTGGCAGGGTTTCACTGTTCAGAAACGATGTTCTCAAAATATGTTTTGTGTGAAAATGTGTTTGATCGAGTGATTCAAGTTAAATTGCTCGTGTTTGATCATTAGCTGACCAGGCTAATTTTGATGTATGAAATGAGAATTTACATGACAGTTGTGTGAATTGATTGTTTTGTAAATATATGCATGTTTATATATTTACATGTAGATAAGTATATTGGAATTGGCATACATGCATTCCATGTCTTTAAGGAACACCTTAGGACTATGGGAGTGAGTGCATGAGATGAAGGTACAGAGAAAGTGGATTCAGGAGGGTTGTCTAAAATGTTAATTAGTAATTAGTCAAACTAAAAATATCAATCGACGGAGTCAGCCCAATTGATATACATCGGAGGGTAGTCCCTGAATAATATCGATCGTCGGGTACCTGATTGATATACATCGGAGGGTAGTCCTAAATAATATCAATCGTCGGAGGCGACAGATTGATATATACACATCGGAGGGTTGTCCACAAACAAACAAAATAATAATTCTCATACGGGCTTAGGCGAGTGTGGGGGTTAGTGAGGACTCGGGTGCGAGATGATCAGTTAGACATTCCGTAGGATCATGCATTTAGCGGATGTGTGTTTATTTTGGGCATTGCGCCTTAGGTGGAGTAGCCCACTTTGGGTGATTCCACTGCGGGCATTGGCTCACTTACGTCGGGGATGCTGTTTTGCGGGTGCGGGACGTGGGAGTGGACGACGTCTGGGGCGGTTTGTGAGCTTGGAGTGTTGTGACTTTTTGATGAGAGTTTTATACATGTATTAGAATTCTCTAATTTTTAATATATGTTGTATAAGGTAAAAATTTGGACTCTTGAGCCCATGGTTGGATAGTTGGATATATATACATTGTTATGAATATTGGTTTATGGGCCCAAGTGGCCGTTTTAATCATAGACTGTTATATTGGATTGTTTGGGACAGGTTTTATGCAAGTTTTGTATTTGGGTAGAGCTCCCCGTACAAAGGAGACCTGATTTTCGTGAAAAATATTAAGATTACTTGAGCATTCACGAGTATTCACGTAGGTTATTGGACAGTCAAGCAGACCCCGAGGTTTTGGGCGATCACGGGGCTCATCATAGAGGCCGCTTTAGAAGAAAGCCGGGTTGTATTGGCTGGTTTTATTATATACATGTATTAGAATTCTAGAATTTTGATATATATTTGTATAAGTGAATTATCAACTCTTGAACCATGAGATATGTATTTGGATAGGATATATTGGTTGAGTGATAATCACACGGGGCCCAGTGGCCATTATTTACTCTCATTTGGACCTGTGTGATCGTTGGATGTGTTGGGACCGGGTTATGTACTAAGGGTAGAGCTCCGTACAAGGACCCTGATTTCGTGAGAGATGTCGGGTCACTTTCGACATTCACGGAGTGTTTTTCGCGGGTTGTGGGTGAGTGCGGACCCGAATTTGGGGCGTCACAAAAAATTCATTAAAATATTTTAAACACTTAAAATTTGATAAAAATAATAACAAAATACATATAAAAATATTTTATAAACAATTAAGGTAGGTATTTTAAAGTTTTAAAAAAGCGTTTTTTGTTGAAAGTGTTTTTGTAAAAAAATTTATTATATTTTAAATAAAATTTTAATTATTTTAGCTCTTCATTCAATAATTTTACTCATGAGATAACTTTTGATATTTCCTTTAATTTATTTAAATAATTAAAATTATTAATTTGTGACCTCTAAGCATGTGTTTGGTATGTGAGGAATGTGGTAGATCGATACATAATTAGACCCTACATGCTTTGTTATGCCTATCTCTCTCGCTCTCTCATTCCACATGGCCAACTTCATCACCATCTCTCTCTTCTTATCTCTCATCACGTAGTCTCCTCTAAACCATAAAACACATAATTAAAAATAAATTTTAACAAAAAAATAAAAGATCAACTTAGATTTTAAAACTAAAGTAGATAATTATTTATTGGTACAAAATTTTAAATTGAAGATTTAAAAATAAAAACAAAATTAAAATATTTCTTTTTTTAAAGAAAAAAGAATTTTTATTTTATTTTAAAATTAAAAAAATTCTAAAAGCGAATATTAATTTTTATTTTGAATTTTTTAATAAATTATTCTAATTAAATATTTTTCTTTTATATTTTAAGAAGTAAAACTAAAGTTAACTTTTATTTTATTTTTAATTAGATTAAAATCGATTTTGTTATTAAAAAACAATTGTCACAGATATCTAGCTCGATTAGTTTAAAGTCTTTTAAATGCAAGACATGGGGAGATAAGGATTAGTGTAGAAACGATTTACTATATTGTAAGTGATTAAGCTTTGAAAAACTTATTAAAAACAATTAAAGCTTTATTTGTTGAACACGTGGACATCATCACTTAAATAAGTTATATAGTTTTTTTTTTTAACTCAAAGCATTATATTATTTTAAACATATAAATAATGATCAAAATATGGAAATATATTTTTATTTGACGGAAATATCAAAAAGGAAATATAAAAAAATCATAAATATCTTAATGGATATTGTAAGACTGAAAATTCAGATTTTCTTAAAAGTCTGAAAATCGTAATTCGATAAAATTCGAAATTTTTAGATCTCGGATGGCTGAAACGAGCTTATAGTTGAAATCGTCTCGAGAATTTAAGCTGCGTCGAGATTTCGTTTGGATTAGGGTGGTCGAGGATTTCGTATTTTGAAAGCATTAGGATGTCGGATGACGGATGAATGGGGATCTTGCGTAGCGCCCAAGAGTGTGACACTTGGCAAAAGCCATGTGGTCTTTAAAAAAGAATGGCTCGCATTGGCGTGGAATGGCGTGATTGTGGCTCGTATTAAGCCGTGTAAGGGTATGATGTCATAAAAGAAATAAGAAAATGAGGAAAATGGAAGCCACGCATTTGGCTTGAGGAAGGAGGAAACTTCATCGCATTGCATCTGATTAAATCTTTCAAAAGGAGGAGAGAAATCTGAGGAGGAAATGGGGAGAATGAAAGGAATGAGAAATGAAAAATAAAGAAAAGCGAAAGAGGAATAAAAACAAAGGAAAGAATTCGTAGGAGAAGGAAGGGTAGAAAAGGAAAGAAAATGTGAAATGAAGAATGGAATCATTAGCCATTTTGTGATTTTCTTTGAGAAGTAACTTCTCTCTAAGATTTACGAGCAATCGGACCGTGGTTTCTCTTGGACCCGAAAAGCAAAGTGGTTCTACACATCGAGGACTACACGTGGGCACTGGTTTCGGGAGTTTTCGACAAACTCCGTGAGGTAGGGGTTTTATCCTACTTGAAGTTACACTTTGTTTAAGTGTTTTGTAATGTTTCGAGTTGGTTTGAGGCCTTGAGCGACCATTTGATGGAGTCTCGAAAACTTGGGACGGGTGTTGGAATTTTTGGAGCCCATTTGGACAGTCCGTGACTGTGTAGGGGCTGTTTGGGGTGTTTGTTTCATAATTTATGAAATAAATTGTGTTGGTGTGTATGAGGCCGGAAATGGCCATGGATTTCGGGTTCTAAAGTGGAACCGTGTTGGATAATGGCCGTGAGCAGTGGCAGGGTTCTGTTCACATGAATAGTGACGCGTGAATAGTCCCATGAATAGTGTTCTCACAATATTTTTGTGAGAGAATGTGTTTGGGTGAGTGATTCAAATTGAATTGCTGGTGTTCGTTAATTAGCCCACATGGTAATTTTTTTGTGTAATGGATTGAGAAATTAGGAATGACTTGAGTTAGTGGATCAAAGGAATAGATAGGTTAATACATGATTTTTAATGTGTTAACATAAGGACATAATTATATGAAATATAATTGTGTGTGTATGAGCCATTGGAATGTGATGTGTAGATTGCTCAAGTGAGCAAATTTGGGTGATGGTTGATCACTTTATTGAATGACATGTTGTGAGTGCAAATTTGAGAATGTTGCATATTGATATATTTGATATATTGTATAAATGGTTTTGGAAATGACATTGACGCCCCCGAATCCACGAGGTCTGTTGACCTTGTCGGCCTGCTTGGGAATGCTCGTGAGATGTCGGAGCGGCAGGCATCTCTCACGAAAATCGGGTAGAGTGTCCTTTGTACGGGGAGCTCTACCCAGGATACACAACCTGTATATAACCTGTCCCAACATCAATCACATGAGTAAAACAGTCTCTTGGGCCCATAAACCAATACTCATCACAATATATATATCCAACTATATAACCATAGTTCAAGAGTTAATGATTTACTCTTATACAACACATATATTAAAATGAAAAACATTCTAATACATGTATACCAAATGAACCCAAAGCCACAACCCGGCTTTCTTCTAAGCGGCCTCTATGATGAGCCGTCTCCTCGCACGCTCCCTGTACCTGTAAAATAAAATCCCTCGACAGGGTGAGCTAATGCTCAGTAGTGGAATCATCCTAAGTGGGCTACTCTCCACCTAAGTGCATATCACGATGCTCCAAACAAACACACATTCAAGCAAATGCAGTCCTACTTGAATGTGCCATGATCAACTCATACCCAGAGTCTCAGTGGCTCCCTCCTTACTTTAAGCCATGTATGAGAAACATTAACACTAGCAGATGTTTGTTATTGGGTGTGGACTACCCTCCCGATATAAGTAGTGGGCCAGGCTAAAGATGTTATATTTAGTGGACTGCCCTCGTGTATATCAATTGGGCCGACTCAGACGATTGATATTTGTATGGACTACCCTGGAGTATAAGTAATGGATGACTCTAGATGTTATTATTATTAGTCGATCCTCAGAAACCACTCTCGATGAACCATCTCATGCACTCCCTCCTATAAATAGGGTGCTTGATTGCATATGGAATGCATGATGTCAATTCAATATAATTATATAACACATGAAAATATATAATCATGAATATATTCACATAATTTAAATCACCTGAACATGTCATGTAATTTCACAATTCATTACACGAAAAATTAGCTCCTTGGTACAATTATCGAACAAGCAATTCAACTTGAATTACTCGACCGACACATTAATTATATCACGAAAATATTTTGGAACACTATTCTATGAATAGTGAAACCCTCGGAATTCTTGTTCTGACAAATCACCAATCATCGGTTCACTTTTGTGAACTACGAATTTCTGACCATTCATTACATACACATCACGTTACAATTTGTTTCACAAATTATACAATTAACAACCCCAGGCAAGCCCTCAGATCATGATTTCTGCAAATGAGTTTCAATAGAATTCAAACAGTGGTCCCAAGATTTGGGACCGATCAAACAAACCACTCACGTACTCAGTGACTCAGACATCATAAAATACACTTAAATAAAGTGTAAAACTGAAGTAGGATGAAACCCACCTCACGAGGTTTGTCGAAAATCTGAAAGCCGTGCCAATGCGTAGGTCTCGTGCGTAAACTGACTTTCCTTCTTGTCAGAAGCTGACTTCGACGGTGGGATCCTCCTACAATCCTAGAGAGAAGGGTGGACGTTCTCTCAGCTAAACAATAAAATGAATCTGCGCATCGATTCCCTTTTTGCTTCTCACGTTTTGGCTCTTTTAAGAGGATGACACTATTCCTCTTTTGTCTTTTCCTCATTTAAACAATTCCAAAAATGACATTTATGTCCTTCTTTTCCCAGTTTTGACACTTGGCACTATCTCGGCCCTCCATTTTCATCATTGCTCTACTCATGCCACTTATGGCACATGAGTATGTGTTATATATGACTTTTGTCACATCGAATATAGTTTTACGACACCCGAAATGTGATGCCTTGAAAAACGTGTCAACTCCAATTGTATCGGAATTCGACGAAATTCGACGTGCTAGCTAGATTTCGCGAGACGATTCTAACTGTGAAATCCGTTTCATCATCCGAGATCTAGAGATTAAATTTCAGATTTTTGACCGAAATTACGATTTTGCCATTTTTCCGGAAATTGGAATTTCTCGGGTCTTACAGACATAATGCATTTTCATATGCACTGGGTAACCTAGAGATTAGGTGTTAGTGCATGACATGAATTTTCTGAAAAACGAACATGGTTGCAAAAGGAATTTCAGGATGATTTATTTTCCTGAGAATTTAAGCTGTATGGTCGGGAAGACGGGGCCAACATATCACTTCTGGATGAGGACCAAGGACTGCTTCTAAAGCTTACCAACCAATTCGCTCTCGAGTGGTAGTCCCATCTTTTACCAATTCGGTAGTATATTTTCAAGAACAAATGTGCCTTGTTTAAACGACATGCTTTCTCATACACGACTTAAAAGAGCCGCTGAAAGGGAATTTCATGAGTACCCTGACGCGGGCCGGGTCATTTAGACATTCCAAGTAGGATCACGTATTTACTTGAATGTGTGTTTACTTTGGAGCATTGTATATGCACTTAGGGTGGAGGGTAACCACTTGTGGTGATTCCACTAATGCAGCATTAAATACATCAAGCGAGGGAATTATATTATTTCAGGTACAGGGAGCGCACGAGGAGACGGCTTATCATAGAGACCGCTTTAGGGCAAACCGGATGTGCTTTGGTTTTATGATGTAGTACATGTATTATAATGTTTTAAACTTTTAATATATGTTGTATAAGAGTAAAATTCTAACTCTTGAAACTTATGCATAGTTGTTATGTTGATGCAGTATATTAGTATGGGCCCAAGAGTCGCTTTTCACTCATATAAATGTCAGATTGACTGTTCATGTGCTCAGATACGGCAGCTCCCGCACAAAGGAGTACCCCTGCCCGGCCGTGGAGAGAGTTCCGTCACCCGACATCCACGAGTGTTTCGCCGGTTGGATCTGGTAGTCAACTGACACCTGTGATTAGTGTCAGCGTATATTTTTAAAAAATATCCATAAAATATAAATGGTTCAAAATCAAAATTCATGAAAATATTTTAAACACTTGAAATTTTGATAAAAATAATAACAAAATACATATAAAATATTTTATAAACTTAATTAAGGTGGTGGTATTTTAAAATTTTAAAAAACGTTTTTTGTTAAGTGTTTTTTTGTAAAGTGTTTTATTATATTTTAAATAAAATTTTAATTATTTTTAATATTTACTAATAATTTCTTTACTCAAGGGATAAATCTTTTTGATATTTCCTTAATTTATTTAAATAATTAAAATTATTAATTTAAGTATCTTAAACATATTTTAAGGTGCGAGAGTCTTCGTAGATCACTCACAATCAACCCCTACCTTCTACTACGCCTATCTCTCTCACTCTCATTCCACTAAGCCTCAACTTCCTTCCATCTCTTTGTGGCCCTCTCTCCTTTTCATCCGCAGCCTCTCTCTCAAACCATAAAACAGAGAATTAAAAAATACCCTAACATAAAATAAAGATCAACTTCGATTTTAAAACTAAAGTAGACATTATTTATTTAATTTTTTAAAATTTTAAATTGAAGTTTGAAAATAAAAACAAAATAAAATATTCTTTTTTCAATTAAAAAATTTCTAAAATCGAATATTAATTTTTATTTTGAATTTTTACAAATTATTCTAATTAAATATTTTTCTTTATATTTATTTTAAAGTAAAAACTAGTTAACTTTTTATTTTATTTTTAATTAGATTAAAATCAATTTTTTTGAACTATTAAAACAATTGTCTAGATGTCTAGCTAGCTCAACTAAGCAAAGCCTTTTAAAGGCAAGACATGGGAGACGAGGGTTCGAGTCTTATCAGAGACAAGCATTATATTGTAAAAGTGGATTAAGCTTCAAAACTTATTAAAAACAATTAATGTTTTATTTGTTGAACACGTGACATCTCACAACTTAAATCAAGTATAGTCGGTTTGTTTTTAAACTCAAAACAATTATATTGTTGTAAACATATAAATAATGATCAAAATATGGAAAAAATATATTTTTATTTGACGTAAAGAATAAAAATGAAATAAAAAAATATCATAATATCTTAATGGATATTTTTAAAATATCCATAAAATATAAATGGTTCAAAAATCAAATTCATGAAAATATTTTAAACACTTAAAATTTGATAAAATAATACAACAAAATACATATAAAAATATTTTTTATAAACTTAATTAAAGGTGGGTATTTTAAAATTTTAAAACGTTTTTTTTGTTAAAAGTGTTTTTTTGTAAAAGTGTTTTATTATATTTTAATTATTTTTAATATTTTTAGCTTCAATAATCTTTTACTCGTGGATAATCTCGATATTTCCTTTAATTTATTTAAATAATTAAAATTATTAATTTGGGTGACTTAAGCACGTT
This sequence comes from Tetrastigma voinierianum, assembly GCA_016808115.1. NCBI lineage: Eukaryota > Viridiplantae > Streptophyta > Magnoliopsida > Vitales > Vitaceae > Tetrastigma > Tetrastigma voinierianum. The sequence goes on along the minus strand of JAEQBH010005312.1, from coordinate 141,551 downwards.
TTGGGCGCATGGTAGCCTTTATTAGATCAATACATAATCGAACCCTACCTTCGTACGCCTATCTCTCCACTCTCTCTCATTCCACTGAGCCCCAACTTCCTCCTTCCATCTCTCTCATCCGTAAATAACCTCTCTCTCTAAAAACCATAAAACGTATAATTAAAATAATTTTTTAACAAAAAATAAATATCAACTTCGATTTTAAACTAAAGTAGATATTTATTTATTTAATTTTTTAAAATTTTAAATTGAAGTTTTAAAATAAAACAAATTAAAATATTCTTTTTTAAAGAAAAAGAATATTTTTTATTTTTTTTATTTTTTAAATTAAAAATTTCTAAACCGAATATTAATTTTTATTTTGAATTTTTAATAAATTATTCTAACTAAATATTTTTCTTTTTATATTTATTTTAAAGTAAAACTAAAGTTAATCTCTTTTATTTTATTTTTAATTAGATTAAAATCAATTTTTCGAACTATTAAAAACACTTTGTCTGGGATGTCTAACTTAGCGGGTTAAAGCCTTTAAAGGCAAGACAATGTGGGTATTTAGGGTTCGAGTCTTAATAGTGACAAGCTTACTATATTGTAAAAGTGATTAACCTTTCAAAAAACTTATTAAAAAACAATTATTGCTTTATTTGTTGAACTTGGACATCTCACATTACTCAAATCAGTTATATAGTTTGTTTTTTTTTTAAACTCAAATCAATTATATTGTTCTAAACATATAAATAATAATCAAAATATGGAAAAATATATTTTGATTTGACAGAAATATCAAAAAAAGAAATATAAAAAAAAAATCATAAATATCTTAATGGATATTTTTTAAAATATCCATAAAATATATAAAATGGTTCAAAAATTCAAAATTCATGAAAATATTTTAAAACACTTAAAATTTGATAAAATAATAACAAAATATATAAAAATATTTTATAAACTTAATTAAGGTAGGTATTTTAAAAATTCAAAAAACGTTTTTTTTGTTAAAAAGTGTTTTTGTTAAAAGTGCTTTTTGGGTGAAAGTGTTTTTTTGTAAAAGTGTTTTTATATTTTAAATAAATGTGAAATTATTTTACGCTTCATTTCAATAATTTTTACTCATGGGATAATTTTGATATTTCCTTAATTCTATTTAAAATAATTAAAATTAATTTGTGACCCTAAGCATGTTTTGGTAAAATATGTCTCATCAAGCTTTCTAAATTCAAATAAATTTTAGTATGTTGATGCAAGAAAAATAATAAAGATTATGGATTTTGTGTTATGCATTACTAAGCTAAGAGCGCTATGAAATATATATTGTAGAATTGCGATACATTTGAGATCTAGAATGTGTGTATATCTTATAGTTATAATTCATAATTCCATTAATATTTATTGATGTCATTTTTTGCACAATGCCATTTTGATCCAACAAAAAAAGGAGAATGAACAAACTAAAAGGCGGCTCCTTTTTTCAAAAAAGTGATTTAATTCACCCATGTATTGATATATAAAGTGGTTATTAATCAAGACCTCTTTATGCATTTATAAATGAGTAAGCTAGATCAGATATTATTGCTCTATCCATACAATGCCATCGTACAACCAAGACAAAACAAACATATTGGTCATTTTGTTTTCTCATTAGAAGTCTAGATGATTACTATTGGATCTTAAACTACATAATGATGAAAAATCAATTTTTTTTTTAAATCCATTCAATCCCTTTTATGAGTACAAAATTCTAATCATATAAATTATTTGACAATATAATACAAGTAATTTAATAGGTATTTAAATTAAGACTGGATATATTTAAAAAAAAATTTAACATAAAAAGTTAACTTAATATTACTTTTTGTTCATTACACCACATGTTTAGCAAAACAAACAATTCCAAGATTTAATTGAATACATTTTACGAGGCATTTATGTCGTTTAAGAACGCCACAAGTAATGTCACTAATATTGTCTTTCTTGCAATATTTTGTCGAAAGTCACCATATGCGCCGCGAACGTCTAGGTCTATAGCTACATTTAAAAATGACATTAAATGTCGTAATGAATTCTCCGACATATACAAGTATCGCAAAAAACGTTGGCACAAATATATTTGTAGTTACATTTTGTTTAATTGTGGGTTATATGTCACAAAACATAGCAATGTTTGTTAAATTGTCGCAAGCAATGTCACTTGTCACACCCCCACCCCCTACTATCGGCAGGTGTGATGGCCACTCCAATGTAAATCCCCAACACCGTTACTCTTAACGACTAGAAAATCCTCGTGGAAGCCGGCCGTATCGCTTTCGCTTCCAATCTCGTGATAAATTTTTTTTTTTCTTTCTAAACTTATGATTTTATAAAATTTCGGCAACATAACAGCTGCATATAGGACATGTCCCAAATCCTGTATACACAATTTACACTATTTCAAATATGGCAACCAACAACATTCTTTCAAAAGAGCCTCAAGCTTCACACATTTTCACAAAACCACCTTATGTACATACATATGTCTCTTATAAAATTCAAAGCATTTCTTACAAGTGATTATTAATAATGACAACACCGATACTAAAGTCGAGAATCCTATTTTGCTCTGAAGGTCCGCGCATCTGCACTGAAAATAGCTTTAAAACAGAAAATAATGAGCTAAACGAGCCTGCTGAGTGTATGCTTTATAAAAGGATTTCTTTTCTGAAAATATCTCAAAATCCTAGTAGGGAACTCTCTTTACAAGATATTTTCTAGAAATCTTGTTTGCTTTGCTTAAAAGTTTCTAAACTTTTCATACTTGTCATTGCTTTGCTTTACTTTTTTTAAAAAGTTTCCAAAACTTTTTATATTTGCTTAAGCTAAAGTTTACAAAAACTTTTCAAAATCTCGTTTGCTTTCTTTACCTTGCTTTAAAAGTTTCCAAAACTCTTCATAAACCTCTACTTTAAAAGTTTATAAACTTTTCTCAAACATAAGTCTGGGCTCAACCGCTTGCTTTGAATAAAAAATGGGAGCTCGGGCTCTCTCAACCCGCTGCTTTAAATCTAAACCGGAGCCTGTGCTCAACCGCTTGTTTTGAAATAAAACTGAGCCCGCCCAACCGCTTGCTTTAAACACGGAGCCTCGTTTCACCAGGCACCAAAGGGTTGATTTTTTTTCAAACCGTATAAAACATTCTTTATAAATCATCAACCACCGGCGCTCTTCCGCCATTGCACCCTAAATAACACCGGAGCCTCGCACGACCGCGCCTGGAAGGACCCCGGGTCCGCATCACTTAGTGGAAGGGCCTCGTCCACGTCACCTTTCCCCAGAATATGAAGGTGAACGAAACCTGTCTCCATCACCATAATTTAGTTAGAGCTCAACCCTATATACTCCAAAGACGCGCCACTGCCTCCTTTAAACGCATTTACGACGCATCTAAGTTTGCCGACCGTGCAAATCTAAAATGCATGTATGATATCCTACCATCGCCAAGACGCATAAAATACCCGACGGTATGCTTGCTTAAGACTAGGGATTTTTGGTTAGGCCTATTTTACAAAATAGAATTTTTGTTACTTGCTTGTTTCTTGAAATATGGTTTTACAATTCAAAAACCATTGCTTGCTTGCTTTATAAAAGTATGGTTGATTACATCAAACCATTACTTGTTCAAGCCACATATGGTTTAAAATCAAAACCATTTTGTTTGCTTAAAAACTCATCATTGTTTTAAACATGGTTTACAATTAAAACCATTAAATACCAAACAGAAACAAATTGGCAATAATAATACACTAGTATTTGAAAAAATAGGTTTAGAACACTCACCTCTTTGTTTCCGAAACTCGAGCACAACCCACTACTTTCCCGCCTTTGTTTTTAGCCTACACACTCAATGAATACTCAACGTATTAATCGTCTCGCGTATAGCGTAAAACTTAACGTACATTTCACACGCAAGTCACTTTAGGGTCACACAACATTCATATAAAGCTAAATTAACAATTTACCCTTGAGCACTAAAAAGCCCCTAACAAAAAAAACCACTCATTTTGGTAAACCTTTTTCCAACAATACTGACTTTATTACCCAAAAATTATTCAAACCCGCCTTCAAAAAATTATGAAACTCAGATCATTCCTTTATATATCCACGACATCTCTTTAACTCAATTAAAATTCCTTCTCTAAGGCCCCCAACCACATAACAAAGTTAATGAAGAATTTTTTGATGCCAAATTGGTTAGCTCACTCGAATCACTCTGAATCGTTATCCTTGATTTATGGGGTCTTAAATCCATAAATTGGAAATTTTTTCTTCACTCATTTGAATTCATATTCAAGGTTTCTTCTCCAATTGGAATCACCCAATTTGGATTACCAAAACTTAAGTTATTGTATTTTATATCTAGATTACTCAAATTGGAAGAGCAGAATCTGCACATAGCTCCACTTTGAAAAATTTCTGGGCACTTTGGGGTTGCAATTTGCTTGCACTTCCTTCAGACAAATTATTCCCCTAGAAGTTTAGTTTATCCATAATTTTGAATCACTCAATTTGGATGAGTGAAACTCCACTTATGGCCAAACACTACAACAATACCCAAAATGGGGGAAGATAATCGCTGAAACACGAGCTCACCCTCAGTCTGTGTATTTGGGAGCCTTAGAGATGTAATTTGCTCTTAGTCCCTTCAATAAATTTGTAGCCCTATATCTTATGGTTCTTACCAATTGGAATCAATTGATTGATGATTATAACTTAATCTATAGCCAAAATAAAAAAACAGGGGTTTTACAAAATTTTGACAAGAATTCTTTAAAAACCCAACATTCTCCTTGTTTTTTACAAACTGCCCTCAAAACCGTAATATTTCAATAATCAACATGAAAGCCTGGTCCAAACCACTCCATAACACTTGTATTGGTGGTTTGGAACTCCATACAACAAAAACCCCAGGGTAAAAATCCCAAAAATTCAACCTAAGGTCCACCAATTCCTTCCAAACCATAGAATTACATGGCTTCCATGTTTATTCTTTACCAATTAGGATTTTACCCACAAACTTCAACAAATCAAGGGTTTGTGTGATCTTTCCACAAAACCCTAAACAAAGGAGGTGTAAGACCCGGGAAATTTCAAATTTTGGAACAAGGGCAAAATCACTTTGCAGAAAAAACCGAAATTCTATTCTAGATCTCGGATGACAAAACCGGATTTCACCGTTGAACTGCCTCGCGAAATCTAGCAACACGCGAATTTCATCAATTCTCGAGATACCGAGTTGGCACGCTTGGCGATCGCATTTCGCGCCATAAAGATATTCGATGTGACAAAAGTCACATATAACACGTGCTCATGTTCCATAAGTGGCATGAGTAGAGAAATGATGAAAATGGATAGCCGAGATAGTGCCGAGTGTCAAATCAGGAAGTGAAGTGGGACATATGGCATTATGTAACTGCTTTAAACGATAATAATGCCAAAATAAATAATTGTTGTCATCTCTACAAATTGAAAAGGGAAAGAAAAAACTGCGGTTGGGGAACAAAATGGAGATGCACAAAGCCTTGAACTTTGATTTTAGAGAGAGAGAGAGACTCTCTCTAAAATACTGAGATCCGACCATCTAAGTCTTCGCCAAGAAGGAAACCCGGCTCTACGCTGAGAGGCCTAAGCGTGACACCCGCCATGAGCTTTCAAAAACTCCGTGAGGTAGGGATTTATCCTACTCTGGTTTTTACTCTTGTTTAAGTACTTGTTGATGCTTGAGTTGATGAGGTCGTGCGGAGGGGTCGGCTTTCGACGGCCCCAAATCTTCGGACCGAAATAAAGAATTTTTGAAACCCATTTAGTGCTATCCGCGATCGTGCACGTGTTGTCGGGTTGTAAATCAGAGGAATTGTGAAGCAATTTTGTGGCGTGATGCATATGGCCTGAATGGCTGAAATCGTTCACAAACGAACTCACGATTTAAGATTGCCGTGAATAGTAACCCGAGGGTTTCAATCGCTTAGGAATAGTGTTCACAAAATATTTTTTGCGGAAATAATGTGTTTGCTGGAGTAATTCAAGTTGAAATTGCTCGTGTTTGATAATTGTTCCATGAAACCCTATTTTTCGTGTAAGGAATCAGAAATTACATGACATGTTCAGGTGATTTAAATTATGTGAATATAATTCATGATTATATATATATTTCGCATGTGTTATATAATTATATCGGAATTGGTATCATGCATTACATATGCACTGGGCATCCTAGAGTGGTAGGAGTGAGTGCATTTAGAGCGGTTCATTGATGAGTGGTTTCGGGAGGGTCGACTAATAATAATAAATACTCCAGTCGGGTCCATTACTTATACTCCGAGAGAATCCATACAAATATCAATCGTCTGAGTCGCCCAATTGATATACACGGAGGGTAGTCCACTAAATATAACACCTGAAATGGGTCCACTACTAATATCTAGGTGTCCACTCATTAAAAACAAATATCTTTGTTTTGAAAATAATGATTCTCATACGTGGCTTAGGCAAGTGTGTGAGGAGTCCATGAGGACTCCTGGGTATGAGTTGTGCCTGGCATTCGCAGACCTCATGCATTTACTAACGTGTGTTTTCTTTCTGGGAGCATCAGATATGCAATTAGGGGTGGAGAGTAGCCCAATTAGGGTGATTCCACTATTGAGCATTAGCTCACCCTGTCGAGGGATATTATTTTCGTGTACGTGAGCACGAGGAGACGACTCATCATAGGCCGCAGAAGGAAGCCTGTTATGACTTGGTTCATGATGTATACATTTATTAGAATGTTTTCTATTTTAATATATGTCAAGTAAGAGTAAATCATTAAATCCTCGAACTATGGTTATATAGCTGATGGTATGGCCAGATGAGTATCGGTTTATGGGCCCAAGAGCCGCTTACTCATGTGATTGATGTCAGACAAAGTTATGTAATAAAGTTATGTAAATCTGCAGAGCTCCCGCATGCGAGACTCGCCTCGATTTTCGTGGAGAGAAATGCCTGGCCGACATTCACGAGTGTTTCCGCGGGTTGACGAGTAGTCAACGGACCCCCGGGTTTTGGGGCGTCACAGGAGGACCTAATCTCCAAACCAAAACCTTAGAAATCCAAAATACCCATGATTTCAAGATAAAGACATACCTTGGGTCGGCTTCTCCCTTCTCCTTCTTCTCTCCTCTTCTTCCTTCTTTCTCCCTTCTTCTCCTCCTACGCTTTTTCCTAGCCAATTGAGACAAAAAAATGAGTTTCTGCTTTTGTCTTCCCATTTTTATACCTAAACTTTGCCTTAATTACACATAGATCCTCAATCTCTCAAAATTTCACATCAACTCTTGGAGTTTTTATTATGGCCCATCTCTACTCATTTTATGATTTTCATATCCTTTATGACAATTATAATTTTACCCTTGTTCTATGACAACATTCCGAGTTCCATAAATTATCATTTCACAATTTCTTCCAAAAATACTACAGTGACACTTAGTGCTCATGTGTGCCCCTACTGACAATTGCACTGCACACCCTCTCTGACTTCGGCGCAGCATCACTAACATTTTTTTCTATTGCAACATTTTGACAAAAAGTCACCATATACATCGCAAAATATAAATCTAGAGTAACGATTTATAAAACATCATTGAAATGTCGTAACAAATTATCGACATATAAATATGTATTGCTGTAACGTTGGCACAAATAAATCGTAGCTACAATTTATTTGAATGTTGGTTATATGTCACAAACATAACAATGTTTGTTAAAATGTCGCAGAAGATGTTGCTAATATTTGCTCTATTGCACCATTTGTTAAATTATTTCAAAAATTATCACTAAAAGTTTTTTTGTATTACAATATTTTATGGAATCGTTGCTAAAATATTGGTTTATATCACGGCGGGATGTTTACAAAAACGTCAGTTTTAGTATCGTGGCTATGACCAAATTTGTTGTGGTGTCGCAGCGGTCAAATTAAATATCGCTAGAGTCAGCAGTTGTTCAATAAGTTCTAGTAGTCAGTCAGTAGGATAACAATCAATTTAAAAAAAAGGAAAAAGGGAAAGAAAAAAGAAAAATATTTAAAAAAAGGTTAGTCAAATTCATTTATTGACTGTACTTTACATATATTTGATCTTCCTGACATGAATAAAGATACTGGATATGGAAACAACACCCTTCAATAATTTTATGTCATACTCATGTCTCATCCATCATAGAGTTGGATTATATACATTTACTATATATGCCTCTCAAATGTCACATTAATAGTGTAAGACCCGGGAAATTTCAAAATTTGGAACAAGGGTAAAATCGTAATTTCAGTTAAAAATCCGAAATTTATTCTCTAGATCCTGATGAAAATGCGATTCCTCACTCGTTGGAATCGTCTCAAGGAATTCCAGCGTAGCATCGTCGACTCGGTCGAATTTCGAGACAATGCCAGACGCTTTTCTCATGACGCATTCAAGGCTATAAAACACATTCGACGCACAAAAAGTCACATATAACACGTACTCATGTTCCATAAGTGGCATGAGTAAATAAATAATGAAAATGGAGGGCCGAGATACTGAAATACAAAACCTAGTTATGGACATAGATGGCATTATAGGAATTGTTTTAAATGATAATAATGCCAAAATAGTGAATGCGGTCATCTCTTTACAAATTGAAAAATGGGAAAGAAAACATGCTGGGAAAAAAATGGAGATGCAGAAGTTTAATTTTATTTTAGAGAGAGAGAGAGACTTCTCTAAAATACTGGAGATCCGACCGCCTAAGTCTCGCCAAGAAGGAAAGCCGCCTCTACGTGAAGAGGCCTACCACCGGTTTTCGGGAAAGCCAATTAACTCCAGTGAGGTAGGATTTATCCTACTTGGGTTTTTACATTTTATTTAAGTGCGTATGATGTTTCTGGTTTGAGGCCTTGAACGTACCGCTTGATCGGTCCCAAACTGGGACTGACTATTGGAAAAATTTGGGATGATATTTGGTCAGCCCGTATTTTCGGGCTGGGGACCGGATTGCATTCAGGATGATAACATATGGAATAAATCATATTGGTTTTGTATGAGGTCAAATGGCCGTGAAATTGGATTCACAAAGTGGAACCGATGATTGGTGATTTGCCTGGGAACAAGAATCGAGTGGCTCTACCATTCATAAGAATAGTGTCTACAAAATATTTTTGTGAAAAATGTGTCAGTTGAGTAATTCAAATCGAATTGCTCGTGTTCGATATGCGTTTAGCCCAAGTGAGCTAATTTTCGTAATGGAATGTGAAATTAAGCATACATGTTTGTGTGGATTTAAATTATGTGAATATATGCATGATTATATATTTGTATGTAGTTATAATTGTAATGAATTTGACATCATGCATTCCATATATGCACCGGGGCACTTAGAACAATAGGAGCTTAGTGCATGAGGTGATTCCCCAGAGAATAGTTTCTGAGGGAATCACTCTAAATAATAATAATTATCTGTGTGGGTGTCCATATAAAATATCAATCGTCGGAGTCGGTCCAATTGATAAACATAGGAGGGTAGTCCATATAAAATATCAATCACGGAGTCGACTAATTGATATACATCTAGGTAGTCCACTAAATATAACATCGAAGCTCTGGCCCACTACGATATCGAGGGTTGTCCACAAATATAAACAAATATCTTTGTTGAAAATAATGTTTCATACGTGGTTTAGGCAAGTGCGAGGGAGCTCTGGGTGAGGACTCCTGGGATGCTGATCGTAGACATTCAAGTAGGATCATGTATTTGCTTGAATGTGTTTACGAGCAGATATGCACCAGTGGTGAGCCCATTTGGTGGTGATTCCACTAATAGCATTAGCTCACCCTGGTTTGAGAACATATTTTCAGTACGTGGAGTGCACGAGGAGACTCCGCCATCATAGAGGCCGAGTTTGAGAAGAAAGTCAGGGCTTCGTTATCATTATGTATTCATGTATTAGAATTTTATAATTTTAATATTGCCATTATAAGAGTAAACTGACTCGAGAACCATCGGACATAGTTGGTTTACATTGATGATGAGTATCAGAAGTATGGGCCCAAGAGGTCGCTTTTACTCATATATGTATCTTGTGAATTGATCGGGATTGGGGTGACGATTCGGGGTAGCCTCGCATAAAGGAGACTCCGCCCGATTAAGAGATGTCCCCGGGGTCACCCGACATTCTCGACACTCACAGCCGACGGTAGTCAACCTGAGCACTCTGGATTGGGCGCCTCAATGACTATTTTATCTACAAATACTTAGGCATATTTATTTGCAAACTACATTCTTTGGTTGACCAAATAATAAAATATTATGTTCACGAATTAAGAAATTAGAGAATTTTAATTATAAATAGTGTAACTTAACTATTTCATCCAGCAATTAGATATTCAGAACTATTCATTGCGGGCCTAAATTTTCCTACTATTTGATGTGTATTGTGACATTCAGCCGGGCTTTATATTTTCAGACATCGATTCGAAAACTTTGAGAGGTTTAGAAAATTGTGTTTCAATCATTTTGGTAAAGTCACGATATATTTGATAAAGTTCCAAAAATGATTTTGAAGCAGGCAAATCCAAAGATAGTCGGAAAACATCCACAAAAATAACAGCGAATACGACCAATTCCTAGAGTAGAAATGGGAGAGGGGCCCCATACACGTAATGAATTAGATCAAAAGAAGAAAGAAAGACACGAAACACTCGTTATTAAACGGTAGCGCTTTGTTCGCTAAATCGACAAGGCATATACTACGTTAAAATAACGATATAGAAATGGAAAATAGACACGGCTATTTCAAGCTTAAAGTTAGAAATGGAATAGAAACGGAAAGCAAATATTGCTACAAAAATTTGAAATGGAAGAAAACTTCGTCGCTAATTATTGGCAGGAGTAAATGGCGGGAGGATAAAAACGGAATTAGAGACGAAAATTGAAACGGTCGAATTTTCCGTTGCAACTTTATCGCGGGAACATTGGCGGGTAAAATAGAGTTGCCTTTAGCGACGGAAATGTTTCTAAAAATATAAAAGTATAAATATTAATTTAGAAAATGGGGAACGGAATTCAATCTTCGTTCTACAATTAGAACGGAGCTGAATTCTGCTTCTAAAATTACAACGTAATTGAATTCGCTTTCTAAAATGGAAACATAATGTATTCCATTTCTATTTTCGTTTATATTTATAGAAACAAAATTCCGCTATTTTTAGAAATGGTATTTTTATAAATGTTATTGTGAATGTAAAAATTAACTAATAAGTTATATTTATACTATTAATTTTCATTATTAAAAATAAGGAAATTTTGATTTTGATAACATTGATTGCTTTTAAAAGAAAATAGGCTGAAATGAATTTATTAAAAATTATTAAAGTTCAATTTAAATATTACATATGAATTATTTTAAAAATGGATTTTTAAATATTAAAAACCTTCATCATATATATATATATATGTTCAATTTAAGTGAATTATATTAATATTTTTTTTATATTAAAAAATTAAAATTATTTGAATATTTCGTTATAAAGTATAAATATTAATTTGTTATGTGTAAAAACAGAAAGGGAATAAATTCCGTTTCTAATTTTTAGAAACGGAATTCAATTCCGTCGCTATTTTTAGAAACGGAATGTATTCCGTTTCTATTTTCGTTTATATTTTTAGAAATAAAATTCCGCTATTTTTAAAAACTGTATTTTTATAAATGTTATTGCGAATGTAAAAATTAACTAATAAGTTATTTTTTTATAATTATTAATTTTCATTATTAAAAATAAGGAAATTTGATTTGATAACATTGATTATTTTAATAGAAAATAGGCCGAAATGAATTTATTAAAAATTATAAAGTTCAATTTAACATTACATTTGAATTATTTTTAAAAATGGATTTTTAAATATTAAAACCTTCATCATATATATATATATATGTTATATATATATATATATAAGTATATATATATATATATATATATATATATATATATATATAGTAAACAATTTTAAGTGAATTATTAATATTTTTTTTAATATTAAAAAATTAAAATTATATGAATATTTCGTTATAAAGTATAAATATTAATTTGTTATGTGTAAAAAACAAAAAGGAAATACCCGCTTAAAAATTAGAACGATTGAATTCGCTTCTAATTAGAAACTTTTTATTCGATTCTGTTTCTAAAATAGAAACGAATTTCGATTCCGTTTCTAAAATAGAAACAGATTTCGATTCCATTTCTAAAATTAGAAACATAATTCAATTCCGTCGCTATTTTTTGAAACGGAATGTATTCTGTTTCTATTTTCGTTTATATTTTTAGAAACAAAATTCGCTAATTCCTAGAACTTGGTATTTTTATAATGTGCTATTGCGAATGTAAAAAATTAACTAATAAGTTATTTTTATAATTATTAATTTTCGTTATTAAAAATAAGTGAAATTTTGATTTTGATAACATTGATTATTTTAACAGAAAAATAGGCTGAAAATGAATTTATTAAAAATTATTAAATTTCAATTTAAATATTGCATACGAATTATTTTAAAAATGGATTTTTAAATATTAAAAACCTTCATCATATATATATATGTGTGTGTGTGTGTGTGTGTGTTCAATTTAAGGGAATTATATTAATATTTTTTTGATATTAAAAAATTAAAATTATTTGAATATTTCGTTATAAAAGTATAAACATAATTGCATGCCGTAAATGTAGTGCTTTAATAAATTTCGCTTCTAAAATTAATCCAGATTTCGATTCTCGTTTAAAATTAGAACTGATTTAACTGTCGCTATTTTTAGAAACTAATTGTATTTTGTTTCTATTTCTCGCTTATATTTTTAGAAACAAAATTCCACTAATTTTATAAATGTTATTGCAATATAAAAATTAATCAATAAGGTTTTTATAATTAATTTTCATTATTAAAAATAAGTGAAATTTTGATTTTTAATAATTATTGATTATTTTAAATTGTAAAAATAGGCTAAAATGAATTTATTAAAAATTATTATAGTTCAATTTAAATATTACATATGAATCTATTTTAAATATTAAAACCTTTCATCATATATATATATATATATATATGTTCAATTTATGAATTATATTAATATTTTTTTTTGATATTTATAAAATTAAAATTATTTGAATATTTCGCTATAAAGTATAAATATTAATTTGTTATGTGTAAAAATAAAGGACAAATTCTTGTTTCTAAAATTAGAAACGGGATTGGAATCTCGTTTCTAAAATTAGAAACTAATTGAATTAGAAACTTAATTCAATTCGTCGCTATTTTTAGAAACTTAATTCAATTCCGTCGTTATTTTTAGAAACGGAATGTATTCCGTTTCTATTTTCGTTTATATTTTTAGAAACAAAATTCTGCTAATTTTAGAAACTGTATTTTTATAAATGTTATTGTGAATGTAAAAATTAACTAATAAGTTATTTTTATAATTATTAATTTTCATTATTAAAAATAAGTGAAATTTTTATTTGATAACATTGATTATTTTGTACGTAAAATAATAGGGTCAAAATGAATTTATTAAAAAATTATTAAAGTTCAATTTAAATATTACATATGAATTATTTTAAATGGATTTCTTAAATATTAAAAACCTTCATCATATATATATATATATATAATTTAATTGAATTATATTAATATTTTTTGATATTAAAAATTAAAATTATTTGAATATTCTCGCTTCTAAAATAGAAACGGATTGACACGTTTCTAAAATAGAAACAGATTTCAATTCCGTTTCTAAAATTAGAAACGACTCCCCAATTCCGTTTCTAAATTAGAACGAATTTCAATTTCGTCGCTATTTTTAGAAACATATCAAATTCGTTTATATTTTTAGAAACAAATTTCTAATTTTAGAAATCTGTATTTTTATAAATGTTATTTCAATGTAAAATTAACTAATAAGTTATTTTTTATAATTATTAATTTTCATTATTAAAAATAAGGTGAAATTCTCGATTTTGATAACATCGATTATTTTAACGTAAAAATAGGGCCGAAAAAAATTCTATTAAAAATTATTAAAGTTTAATTTAAATATTATATATGAATTATTTTAAAATGAATTTTTTAAATATTAAAAACCTCATCATATATATATATATATATATATATATATATATATATATATATATATATATATATATGTTCAATTTAAGTAAATTATATTAATATTTTTGATAGTTAAAAATTAAAATTATTTGAATATTTCTGCTATAAAGTATAAATATTAATTTGTTATGTGTAAAAACGTAGCGAATACTCTGCTTTTAAAAATTAGAAACTAATTGAATTCATTTCTTAAAATTAGAAACGGAATTCGATTCTGTTTCTAAAATAGAAACGGATTTCTCATCTCCGCTTAAATTAGAAATCCGACCAATTCCCCAGAGTTATTTTTAGAAATCTTAATGTATTCCGTTTCTATTTTCGCTTATATTTTTAGAAACAAAATTCCGCTTAATGAAACCGGTATTTTTATAAATGTTATTGCGTAATGTAAAATTAAATCAATAAGTTATTTTTATAATTTATAATTTTCATTATTAAAAATAAGTGAAATTTTTGATTTTGATAACATTGATTATTTTAACAAAAATAAAATAAAATGAATTTATTAAAAATTATTAAAGTTCAATTTAAATTTCATATATGAATTATTTTAAAATGGATTTTTAAATAAAACCTTTCATCATATATATATATATATATATATATATATATATATATATATATATATATATATATATATATATATATATATATATATATATATATGTTCAATTTAAGTGAATTATATTGGTTTTTTTGATATTAAAAAATTAAAATTATTTGAATATTTCGTTATAAAGTATAAATATTAATTTGTTTTGTGTAAAAATGTAAAGCGGAATATGATTTCCAAACCGTAATACGCCTCGCTGACTACTAGAACCCGCGAAACACTTCGCGAATGTCGCGACCGACCTCTCTATTTAAAATCTGCAGTCTCCTTCAGACGGAGCTCTACCTTATATACAAATCCTTGTCCCAAACAATCCAATATAACATTTTATACGTAGCTGAAACGGCCTCGTCCCATACTAATATACTCTCATCAACATACCAACTATATGCCATAGTTTCAAGAGTTAGAATTTTACTCTTATACAACATATACAAGTTTTTAAAACATTCTAATACACGTACTACATCATAAAACCAAAGCCACATCACGACTTTCTTCTAAAAGTCGGCCTCTACGATGAGCCTGCCTCCTCACGCTCCCTATACCCGCCGAAATAATATTCCTCGATAAAGAGTTTATCGCCCAAGAAATGCACTACTTAAACGAGTTACTCCCCACCTAAGTGCATATGCAATGTCTAATTTAAACACACACTCAAGTAAATATTTGATCCTACTCTTGAATGTCTACATGCCCGGTTCCCATGTCTCGAGTCCTCACCGACTCACTCACACTTTTGCCTAAACCATATATGAGAAAATAATCATTTCAAAACAAAACTCGTTGTTCTCAAATATACTACTCGAAGTGTCTGGTGAAAAATACTGGGATTCACTTCCTTCGAGGAGAATCTGGTCGTGATTCTTCCGAAACAAGCCTACGGTCCTCATCCCGAATGATCTATCGCCCATCTTCCAACCCAATTCTCCTAAAATCATCCCGTGAAATTCCTTCGCAACCATGTTCATTTTTTAGAAATTCATGTCACGCACTAACACCTAATCTCTAGTTACCTGTTGCATATGAAAATGCATTATGCCATTTCCAAACCATTTATACAATATATCAAATATATCAATAAGCAATATTCTCACTTTGCACTCACAACACATGTCAGTCCAATAGTGATCAACCATCACCCAAATTTGCTCACTTGAGCAAATCGCAATATCATCTCCACTACTATACACACAATTAGACCTATATAATTATGTCCTTATGTTAACACATTAAAAATTCAGATAACCTATCTAATCCTTTTGATCCACCAACTCAAGTCATTCTAGCCTCAATCCATTACACAAAAATTAGCTCAGGTGGGCTAATTAACGAAAAACGAGCAATTCAATTTGAATCATTCACCCAAACACACGCTCAATTTCCTAAATAAAATCGTAACGGCCAAAAACCGAAATTTATTCTCTGGATCTCGGATGATGAAACGTAATTTCACCGTTTGAATTGTCTCGCGAAATCTAGCTAACACGCCGAATTCCGGCACGCCTGAATTTTGCACATTTTCTAGACATCGAAGCCGTGCCGAAAACATAGATGTGACAAAAGTCACATATAACATGTACTCATGTGACACATGTTTCATGAGTAGAGAAATGATGGGAACGGACGGTCGAGATTGAGCCACGTGTCAAAATCCAAGCAAAGGTGACATAGATGGCATTTTTGAAAGTTTAATGAGGAAGAAGACAAAGAGCTACGTTGTCTTTCCAAAATTAAAAGAGACCAAAAATGGGCGGTCGAGAATTGATGCAAGGAGGTTAGGTTGAAATCTAGAGGTGACGCCCAAACCTGGTCCGTTGATTACCCGTCAACTACGGACATACGGAATGCCCGTGACCCGACATCTCACGAAAATCGGGGCGTAGTCTCCTTGTACCTGAAAAGCTCACCCAAGAACAAACCCGTCTCCAAACAATCCAACATACTCACACAACATGAGTAAACTACCACTGAGCCCATACACGCACTCATCAATATATATTAACTATGTTCAATAGTCCTAAGAGTTAAAAATTTACTCTTATACAACAAATATTAAACTTAAAGAGTTCTAATACATGTATCCAACTAAAAACCAAAGCCACAACCCGACTTTCTTCTCAAACTCGGCCTCTATGATAAGCCAGTTTCCGTGCGCTCCCCAGACTTAAAAATATGTTCCCCTCGACATGAAGCACGCTCGCAGTGGAATCACCCTAAATGGCTACTTCCACCTAAGTGCATATGCAAATGCTCCAAAGTAAACACATTCAAGCAAATGCATGATCCTACTAATGTCTAATCGATCGACTCCATACCCCGAGTCCTCACCGCCCTTTACACTCGCCTAAGCCATGTATGAGAAAACTCTGCTTTCTCAACAAAGATATTTGTTTTTAATTGCGGACAACCCTCCGATGTAAATATTGGATCGACCGGTGATTATATTTAGCGGACTACCCTCCGGTGATATATCAATCGTACCGACTCGACGATCGATATTTTATATGGATCTAATTCCTTCGATGTTTATCAATCACGACTTCCCCGATCGATTGATATTTTATATGGACTACCCTCCGATAATTATTATTATTTAGTCAACCCTCCGAAACTATTCTCTCAAGAATGACCCCATGCACTCACCCTATTGCCTTAGTGCCCCAAATAAGATACTTAATGCACGCCGCTAATTCCATTACAATTTATAACACATGCAAATATATAATCATGCATATATTCACATAATTTAAATCACACAAACATGTTATGTACTCACATTCCATTACACCAAAAATTAGCTCACTTGGCTGGTATCAAACACTAGCAATTCGATTTGAATTATCAACTAAACACACAATTTCACAAAATATTTCCAGGAACACTATTCCCATGAATGAAACCCCTGCCATCGTTTCAAGTAAATCACTTCCATCACTCCGGGCTCACTTCAGAACTCGAATTTCACCCGCCCATTCCTACTCATACAAACCAATACATGATTTATTCCATAAATTATCATACAAATACCCAAATTCATTCTCAACAAACACGGATCGACCAAAAATGTCCCAAAATTTTCCACACTCGTCCCAAGTTTTTCTTTGGGAATCGCATCAAACCCGCCATTCAAGGCCTCAAACCAACTAAACATCATATAACACTTAAATAAAGTGTAAACTCAAGTCAGAAGACCCCGAGAAAATTCCATAAATTTTCTAAAAAGCCGGCAATAATAATTTTGGTAAAAATCCGTGATTTTTCTAGATCTCTGGATTTACCTAAATGGACTTCCACTAAATCGCCTCGCTGAATTTAAATTTTTACCACGCCGGGACTCATTGATTCCGGTGGTGGCTCGGATTTCAATGCTATACGCGTAAGGTCTGATGAAACACGGCAAGGTTGTGGGATGCCATGGCACCATGGGCGCGACACTTCGGCATAAAAAGCGAGCCATCACACCAAGCTCCACGTGCTGAATGGATTCCATGGCTCACATCGAGCCACGAAGTGATGATGTCATAAAGTGAAATTATGAAATAAAAGAAAATGCATGAAAAGGGATACACACACCTCTGGGCTGGCGAAAAGAGAGAAGGAAAATTTCCCTTCTTGACCCATACTGGCCAATGCTCATCCAAATGAGAGAAAGCGACCAAATGGTAAGAGAAATGTAAAGAGAAAGGAGAAATGAGAAGAGAAAATGAGAAAAAGGAAAAGAAAAGTAAAAGGAAAGAAAAGAAAGCAAAAGAAAAAGAAAAGAAAGGAAAGAACTGTGAGAAAAAGCGGAAGGAAACGAGAAGGAGGAAAGGGAAAAGGAGGATTTTCCCGGGTTTCGGGCATTTGTCGACGTTCGAAAGTTCGAGTCACCCAAAGTTGGTGCACACGATTAGGATCTACGTGTGAACACCGAGGAAAGTGGGGTTCTTCCAAACTCCAAGAGGTAAGATATTTTCCTACTTGGTTTTACTTTTAGCCTAAAGGTTTTATAATGGTAGGGTTGCTTGTGGAAGCCATGAAGCCATGAGTGATTCGAACCTTGGGACTAATGGGTATGGATTTCATGACCGGTTTCCGGACTATGGGAGTTAGGGTTTGAACTAGAAACCGAAGGGTTAGAATCAATATTATTAGAAAAGCTAGTTTCTTGAATTCTTGGATGGATAGGATATGCATATAAAAATTGAGGCTCCAAGAACACGATGAGAAGAAACGAGGATGGAGCAGAATTTTTTGAACCATCACTCAACAGGAATAAACACCTAAAATGAAAAGCAGCCCGAACATTGATTAACCTTTCAAGGGCTATGCGTATATGCAATGATAAATTTGAAAAATGGAAAAAACAATGGTCATATGCAAGCTCTCTAAGTAAGAACCTTCGATGCTTTATTATTATTATTATTATTATTATTTATAAATAATGATAGTCTTTCATAGTTAATTAGAACATGATGTTCCTGACGACACTGTTACATACCATGATAATTACTAGTTTAAGGAGTCATAATGGAAATAAAAGCTGGATTACTTATTAGGTATGTACCTTAATGTAAGGGCGGGTCTTGACCCGAATCCACAGGCTGCATGAATCGGAATAATAGTAAGAACAGTTTTTGAGAACCTGAGAGGAGCACCATTTTTGTGTTCTCTGAATTTTTTTTCTTTTTCTATGTTTTTCCGAATAGTTAAAAACTGGGCACTAAACATGTTCTCCCTGTTTTCCTTGTCCTTCTTATTTTTGAGAACAGAAAACAGTTTTCAAAAATAGAAATCAAGCAGACCCTTAACTTCTTCCGGCAAAAGACATTGTAAGAAGTTCATGAATCAAATATTCAGCTGGTTCCCAACAATTAGAAATACACCCACTTACCTAATCATTGAATTAACTATAGACTAAGGTGGCACTTGTTTTTTTACTTAATGTTAAATAAAACTTTTTTCAACTTAATGCTAAATAATATTTAATAGTATTAAGTATTAAGGCGGCGTTTGTTTTTTTTACTTAATGCTGAATATAATTTTTTTTAGCTTAATGCTAAATAGTATTTAATAGTATTAAGTATTAAGTTATTTGTTAACTTTACAATTTGGTGATAATCTTTGCTAGTTCGTCCTTGTTGGGCAAATGTAGTGTTTCTTGTTTTGGAATATGACTTTTTCTTAATAGAAAAAGCCAAATATTTTAGCTTTTTCTATTCGGAATTTTTTTTTAGAAATTTTAGTAATAAGTTATGAAAAAGTTAAAAAATAAACAGGTTGAATGCTTAGCTTTCAGCAAAAAAGCTAAAATAGATTCCAGCAAAAAACTAAAAAACAAACGCCACCTAACTATTTCTACTAAAAACTGTTTACTTGATTCTAGTTTCCATTGCAAAGTGGTCAAATTAAAATATCGCTCGAGTCATTAGTTGTTCAATAAGTTCTAGTAGTTAGTTAGAGATAACATTGAATTTAAAAAAGGAAAAAGGGAAAGAAAAGAAAAATATTTAAAAAGGGTTGAGTCGAATTCATTCATTTACATATCTTTGATCTTCACGACATGAATAGTCTGGATATGGAAGCAAAACCCGTCGATAATTTTATGTCATACTCATGTCTCATCCATCATAAAGATTGGATTATACATTACTATATATGCCTCTCAAATACCTATTTAATAGACTATTTATCTACAAATACATTGGCATATTTATTTGCAAACCATTCTTTAGTTGACCAAATAACAAATATTATGTTCACTAATTAGGAAATTAGAGAATTTTAATTATAAATAGTGCTTGAATCATTTTATCAAAGCAATTAAATATTGAGAACTATTTGTTGTGGCTAACTTCTACTATTGTAATATAAAGCTGTGCGATATTGGGTTAATAGTCAAAGATTCTCTATTGTAATTCATGTGCCTTCATATTCAGCTACCTTGCTTTCTATTTTTAGTGGTTAATGATAGTCTCTGTAACTAGGAAACAGAATTTCTGATTTACAATGGCCAACTAACTCACTCCTCTGATGATTTAGAATAAACAATCAATCAGTTTATATGCTTTAGTTTCTCCTTGGATGTCATTTCTTGTGGCAGCCATCGAATGTGGTATCGGTGATCGGTTAGGCTGGCATGGGTTACTCCCCCTCGGAAAGATGTCTTTGAGGTTGATTCAACTCCCTAGAGAGTGGCGGATGAGAAGGGTGCAAAGTCATCATTCAATAGTATCATCCCAACTTGCGTGGGAGGTGGAGAGAAGAACTCTGATATAGGATTTTAAGAAGGTGAAACAAGCGACAAATCACATCGAGAGGACGATCGTGAAAATTGCATTTTTGTTTATTCTTTGATGCGAGAGGCGAGTCCATTGCTTTCTTTCTCCTGTTGTTCTTGTTGTTCTAGTATCAAACTTGTGCCTGGATTATGTTGCTTCATTTCTCATTACATTTTTTGAAAAAAAAAGTGTTCTTAAGGCTGGATTGCTCGATTTGGGTGACGACTTCTAAATCTTTTCTTGGGTTAGTAATGTCTAATGTTAATGGATTTGGGTCGTTAGAGTCGGATTAGTTGGTTTATGAGTTACACTTTGGATAAGTCTCGTACAGCCTTGTACAAGATCATGGATTACACTTTTAGTGAATTCTTGAGAAATGGTGGAGCAGGGATTAAAATGGGAATCTTTCAAATTTGTTCGAACCACGATGGTTGGGAACTGTTTAGTTCTTGTTTTTTGTGTTTTACATTTTGTGTTTTTCTGTTTTCAAAAACAAGGAGAACAAGGAAAACATGGAGAACATGTTAAGTTCTTAGTGTTTTTGTTCTAAAAACATAAAGACCACAGAAAATACTAAATTCAGAGAATAAGAACGGTTTTAGAAAGCATCAAAATAGTGTTCTCTGTGTTTTCAAAAATAGGAACCAAACAAGCCTTTAGCTTTTAGCTCTTTCCTATTTCCCCATTTTTACAATAGTAGAACATTATGCATAAGTGTTAATGGTATAGGGATATATCAGAGGTTAGAGTTAGCAACGTCGGGTGATAGAGCAAGGCTAAGAGGAGTGTGGACCTTGAAGTCCCCCTTTGGGTACATGACCACGAGCCGAGGTAGAGGTTCAAAGAAGCCCTTCATGTTTTTCATCGAGATGCTTACGTGGAAGAAGCTAAGCGTGTTCAACTCTCCAAAAGGAAACAAAGATGGTCAACGTCATCCAAATTAATCTAGAACTTGGACCAAGAGCCAAGGGTTTGACTTGTTGATTCTTGCTATTTTGGAGCTGATTTCTTTGTAGATTTGGTGTTGATTTCTTTGTTATTTTAGAGCTGATTGGATTCCTGGTTGTTCTGATTCTTTGCTATTTTGGGAGCTGGTCTTCGATTTGTTCTGATTTATTTACTAATTTGGTCTTGTTGCTTTTGATTTATTCTAGATTGCAGTGATTTGATTCCCCTGACCATATCTAGAATTATCTAGTTTCTTTTTTTTAGTGTTGCTAGGAAAAAGTATATTAGTTTCCTTTCCTTTTTGGCCAAATATTTACTTTCCTTGTGGCTAGAATATTTAGTTTCTATTTTCATATTTTTGGCCTATTTAAAGGCTTGTTATCCCACATATTCTTCCAAGTTTTAAGCATTTTATAAAATTGAGTTTCAATTTCTCTTTGGTTCTTTAAGAACTCCTTGAACTTATCGGTTATTAAGTGGCGTTCATGAAGAGACTTATCAATCGGATCTCCATCACCGTTGTGAAGCGTCCTCACATATACCAAGGTTCTTGCTTCCATATAAACAGCGGGTCGAGTCATCCATCCAGCGACCTTAGAGCGGTTCTTGAGCTAATTCGATCCACTGGTCTCCTCACGAGTTGTGGGGTTCGTTTCATTTGGTATCAGAGCAACATGTTCTATATTTCTGGTTTGCCTATCTTTTATTAATATTATTTATTTCTTTGTCGAGCATCTTAGTCACCACTTTCATCCATACCTTTTAAATTCGTTCGATCCCCAATTTCATTTCATAATCTAATATCTATAATCGAGTCGATTTTCTTCATTCTTGATCGGATATAGATTTTTGTGTTTCCTTTTTATTCAATCGTCCATCTCAAAGTTCTGAAAAAAAAAAAACGAAAAAGTAAAAAAGAAAAAAGGAAAGTAAAGGAAAAGGATCCGGTAAAAAAAAAAAGAGGTAAAATTGTGGGACTCCTCCTACAAGACATGGACTTAATGGCCAAGAAAACTATGGTCATTAAGAGGGAGGTGGATGACGCATGGAGCATTTAGGATACGGGTGTTAAAGATAAGATGAGGGAGAGTCAGCCTTCTTATTATAGATCAGGGAAGAAGCGGAGGACTTCTACTCCGTAAGGGTTTTAGGGACAGGGTCGTGGTTATCAGGGTCAGTCATCCTAAGATGAGAGACACTTTAAGGTTACTAGCCAGCCACAGCAGAGGACATGTTTCCATTGCACCAACTTGGACACATGAGACGAGATTGTCCTCTGAGGTAGGGATCCCAGGAAGTTATACGGACACCTCGATCCAGTCATCGATCAGGGCGTGCTGGCTTCAGTTTGTTCCTCCACACTGCGACCATGGGCTAGGGGAGACAGTGCTCGATCCCAGGCTGCACATAGGCCCTGCTTGCCGCGGTGGCCGGGATGGGCTGGGGCACGGAGTCGTAGAGGCCGGGCTTATAAGCCGGAACAGGGGACTAGGGCATGTCTACTTCATCACCTCAGGTTGAGCTGTAGATCAATCGATCATTCATAATTACATTTCTACTATCTCGACATGAGCAAGAGTGTTGTTTGATTATGGTGCATCTCATTCTTTTATTGTTGCATCATGTGTGAAAGATTTGGGCTTAGAGGTTCAGAGCCTTGGAAGAGGTACATTTGTGCCAGGTTCTCCCCTAGGAACTAGGGTGAACGTTGATAAAATATGTCGGGGTTATGAGTTAGAGATCTTAGGGATTCTACTCACTGTGGACCTTAGGGTCATGGACATGTCGGAGTTTGATGTCATCCTTGGGATGGACTGGTTGACGACACATTGAGTCATCATTGATTGTGATCGTAGGAGGGTTACTGCCTACACACTAGATGATGTTTGTGTTATGTTTCAGGGGGATAAGAACGATGATTTACCCCAAGCCGTGTACGACTCTAGATGTCACGGGCAGTTGATGGGTTGGTTGGCAAGCCTTACCTTAGAGGAAGAGGCGAGATAGGAGTTGGGTCTACCTCAGGCGGTTTGTGAGTATGAGGACGTTTTTCCTGACGAACTACTGGGATTACCTCTGCATAGGGATGTAGACTTCACTATTGAGTTGCACCTTGGTACATCACCTATTTCTATGACTCCGAATATGTAGCACTGCGGGTTACGAGACTCAAAGTCCAATTAGTGTTTGGGATGAAGGTTTTGTCGGCCCGAGCACTTCACCTTGGGGCGTTGCGGTGCTGTTTCCCAAGAAGAAGGACAAGACCCTTCGGCCATGCATAGACTACAGGTAGTTGAATAGGGTTACTATCAAGAATAGGTACCCTTTTCCGAGGATTGATGACTTATTTGATTAGCCGAGAGGGGCGTGGGTTTATTCCAAGATAGATCCGCAACGGTTACCATTAGTTGAGGGTTAGGGAGGACGATATCCATAAGACGGCGTTTAGGACGCAATATGGGCATTTCAAGTTCACGGTAATGCCTTTCGGATTAACGAATGCTCTAACGGCATTCATAGATCTCATGCATAAGGTATTCCAACTCTATCTAGATCAGTTCGTCATGGTCTTTGTTGATGACATCTTGATCTACTCCAAGTCTAAGGAGGAGCATGAGGGTCATTTGAGGATTGTGCTCCAAGTTTTGAGAGGCCATCAGTTGTATGCCAAATTCAGTAAGTGTGAATTTTGGCTTACTAAGTTGAAATTCTTGGGGCATGTGGTATCGGCTTTAGGTGTATCTGTGGACTCGGAGACGGTTGAGGCAGTTATGAGCTAGGAGAGACCAAAGTCAGTCTTCGAGATATGTAGTTTCTTAGGATTTGCAAGGTATTATAGGAGGTTCATTGAGGACTTCTCCCAATTAGCTACACCTGTGATGAGATTGACATAGAAGGAGGTCAAGTTTGAGTGGAATGACTAGTGTGAGAGGGCATTCTAGGAATTAAAGAGGAGGCTTGCCAGGCTCACATTAATAGTTTCAGAGAGGAATGAGTGCATAGTGTATTGTGATGCCTCTAAGGATAGACTTGGATGTGTTTTGATGTAGTCCGAGAGGGTAGTGGCTTACGATTCTCGGCAGTTAAAGAACCACAAGCAGGGTTACCCTACACATGACATGGAGTTGGAGGCCATTGTCTTTGCCTTAAAGGCTTGGAGCCACTATCTATACGATGAGCAGTTCGAGGTGTTTTCAGACCATAAGAGTCTGAAGTACATTTTTACACAACGACACCTTAACATGAGACAACATAGGTGGATGGAGTATCTGGAGGACTATGAATTCACTTTGCATTACCATCCTAGTAAGAAAAATGTGGTGGTTGATGCACTCAGCTGGAAGTCACGGGGAGTGTTGGCTAGTATGGCTTCTCGGGAGTGGTAAATGCACGAGGCTATGGGAAAGTTTGGGTTTGCCTTCTGAGGACCGAGCTCGAGAACTTTAGGGTTTAGTGGCTTCCTTCCCTCACCGAGCAAAGTGATCGAGTCCCAGGATAGGACATAGAGATCTTGTCCATTGGGGATCGAATGGTCGTGGGTAATAAGGTATGCCATTCACACATATGGTAGTCTTCGGTATAGGGGACCGACAGTGGTTCCCTAGTCGGCAGATCTAAGAGAGGGGATCCTCAAGGGGTTCCATTGCTCTTATTTCTTGTGCATCGGGTGCTTGCAATAATACACTTGATCTTCGTTGCCAGTATTACTAGGGTGGGATGAAGAAACACATTGAAGATTTTGTTCATCGATGTCTCACGTGTTAGTAGGTAAAGGCTGAGCACCAGAGGCCAACGGGGTTACTCCAGCCCTTGGAAGTAGTTAAGTGGAAGTGGGAGCATATCACGATGGATTTTGTAACCTACTTGCCACGAACATCGCAAGGGCATGATGCGGTGTGGGTGATAGTGGACTAGCTTACTAAGTCGACACACTTTCTGGCTGTGTGGATGACCTTCACTCTTGTGGAATTCTACAGGTTGTACATATGTGAGATTGTCCGGTTGCGTGGAGTGCCAACATCATAGTATAGGATCGGGATCCTAGGTTTACGACTCATTTTTTGAAGAGTTTCCAACAAGTCATGGGGACATAGTTGATGATAAGCCTGACTTTCATCCACTAGACGGACGATCGATCCAGAGAAGAATGCATTTAGGCATTAGAGGACATCTTTGCGGAGGCATGCCTGCCAATCTCAAGAATAGCTGGGAAGAGCATTTATCCTTAGTGGAATTCGCCTACAATAATAGTTATCAGGTGAGCATATAAATGGCACCCTATGAGGCATTATATGGGAGGCCTTATCGATCTTCGGTTTGTTGGACGAAGGTGGGAGAGAGACCCACCATAGGTCCAAACTTAGTTAAAGACACCTTTGAGAAGGTGGATTTCATACGGAAGCGTCTTCTCACGGCTCGGGGCCGACATAAGAGATATGCCGACAGATGGAAACGACCTCTAGAGTTTGAGGTGGGTGATCATGTCTTCTTGAAGGTGATGCCTAAGAGAGGAGTGGTCAGGTTTGGTAAGCGGGGAAAGCTATCGCCGAGGTATATTGGGCCCTTCGGGGGTGCTCGAGGGAGGGTGGGCATCACGGGTTAGCTACTGGGTTGAAGAGCTGCCTTGGCTGTCAGTGTTCATGCGGTATTCCATGTCTTCATGCTCCGGAAGTACACTCTAGATTCGACTCATGTAGTGGATTGGGACGAGCTTATTATTGATGTGGATGGAGACAGCCGACGAGGGGTTCGGTCACGTATCATGGATAGCGGGATCGGGTTTTGCGAGGCAAGGTGTGTGGTGCGAAGTCTATTAAAGTGTTGTGGCGACATCAAGGGTGGAGGAAGGCAACATGGGAGCATAGAACACTATATTGTGCCATTATCCTTTCTTGTTTGAGGATGAAGGTATGTTTTTAGTCATTTGGTGATTAAATGATTGTAGCATATGCATGTGATTTGAATGTGTATGTGTGTGTGAATTTCAGGGATGAGATTTTGTTAAGGGGGGAAGAATGTAAAACCTGGGTACATTTGAATTTTTCTTAAAAAGGGCAAAACGGAAAATTGTTGTTCAGTATAGGTTGTAAACTTGGAATTTTTCTAAATCTCGAATGATGAAATAGAACTCACCGTTAGATTCATCTCATGAAATCTAGTTACCCAAACGAATTTCGTTGAATTCCAAGACAGTCGAATTTTCACTATTTTCGGGGCGTACCGCTTGGTGGACTCCAAAAACGGGATTTTAAGAAAAATCTTGAAAGTTAAAAATAAATTAAGTAAAGTTCATTTAAAATAAATTGAACTTAAATCGGGATGAAATAAATCATTTCGAGGCAAAAACGAACCTGGACCAGTCGCGGACACGTGGCGTGACATGAGACACCCACTTAAACATAAGTGAGGGGCTTGTGGGACAAAGGAAAAGATCACCATTTTCTTAGTTTTTACATGAGGGAGAGGGAGAGAAAGATGAAGAAAGATTCCAAGCTTCTTTCTTTGATCCTCGGAGTTTCGCCGGTCAGAATTCGTCAAGCCAAGAGTAAAAGTTCATCTACTCGACGAGGGCTACATGTACATACCAAAAATGAAGGATTTCACTGGAGATCTAAATGAGGAGATTTCGGGAAATGAAGGATTTCGGGCTAGGGAGGCTTCCTACCCATGCTACTACGCTTCAAGAGGTAGGGATATTTTCTACTCTGGTTTATTTCCACCCTAAAGGGCAGATTTTAGGGAAAATGTGGTATAGAGGTCCTAAGGCCTTGTTTCTTTGATTTAGGAACTGTTTTAAAGCCTTTTTATGGCTTGTTTATGGCCGGTTTCATGGCCCGATTTGTGAAGTGTCCATGGCATGCTCAAAGCATGGTTTAGGGGTTGTTTGGCTGAAATCCTTGCCCTTATGGACTATTTGGTTGTGTTAAAACGGCTTTAAATGTTGTTTTGTGTCCCGGTTGTGGCCGGTTGTGTAAAATGTTTTGTGATTGTGTATAATATGTCCCAAAAAAGTGTTTAGGAACTGCTTAGGATTAAAAAGAATAATCCGAGAAGTTAAGGGCCTGTTTGGACAGTTTTGAGCCTAGGTTAAGGAGCTGTTGAGCGATTGTTGTGGGCACCCTATATGCCACATTTTTCCTTGAGGATTAAGTGTGTTGTTGCTTGACATGTGATAGCATGCTTGTTG
The DNA here is from genome assembly GCA_016808115.1 of Tetrastigma voinierianum. NCBI lineage: Eukaryota > Viridiplantae > Streptophyta > Magnoliopsida > Vitales > Vitaceae > Tetrastigma > Tetrastigma voinierianum. The sequence continues at coordinate 113,349 of JAEQBH010005312.1, read as the reverse complement.
TTTGGTTGATGAATGTTAATATGTGTGTTCTAATGTATTAACATTATTATGAGTGTTTAATTGGAAATTATATACATGTAATATAATTGTCCATGATGCATGGTTAAATGCATGAGATAAATTGTCCATATGACATTCATCACATATGTGGCATGCAATTGACATGCAATGGTATACACTACATTGCATATGCATGGGAATATCGCATTTCATGGGTGTGAGTGCATGGTTGAGATCAACACCGCAATTGGTGATTGATGAGTGGGCTCGATACCGTTAGACAAAGTCCAACAGAGTTGCACTGTTGAATAAAATGATAAAAACTTGTGTTGGGTAATAGAAAAAAGGGTTAGATACTCCCTCGGGTGAAAGACTTGGATTGGTTTAGACACTCCAACGGTGAAAGTCTAAAAAGTGTTGGAAGGCATGTGGAGCCTAAGGTGAGACCCCGAACAAAAAAAGACACATGGTTTTGTAAATGAAATGATCATTTGTGGTGTAACATCCAAAAAGCTTTTGGTTTATAAAAAAATGAATTTTGTTTGAAACTAATCATTGGATGTAATCCATCCATTACGATTTATCACACATAGGCATCGCATTGTGTGGTAGGAGTCGGTAAAGACTCGGGTATGATGGGAGTCGGTAAAGACTCGGGCATGGTGCATGAGTGGGTCTCATCTCATTTCATGGCATGACATGTAGAATTCCAATCTAGGATTGCATATCTTGTTTGGAATTGTGATGTGAATGTGAAAATTGTTAAGTGTAAGCATTGGATGTGTACTTAGGAGGAGTAGCCTCTGGGGGTACTCTACTGGGCGTGGCTTACCCAATAAGGGATAACATTTCAGGTGTGGGACAAGCGCCGATGGACGGTTCTTATCCGGGGCCGCAAGGGTAAAGAAAGTTGGATTGTGGCTTTATAATTACTTATGTAATTGTTTTGTAACATTTACTTGTATAGTAAATGAATGTTGGCATGCTCTGGCCTATTATGTAAAGAGTTAGGAAAATGGAACTCCTCTAAAATTTTGTGTTGCACTCGTCCAAATTTTAGGCTCTGCCTTGCATGGGCGAAGGTGAGCTTTACCCAGGCGAAGTAGTTCCCTTAGGCGAAGGTAGGCTTCGCCTTGGCAAACTCGATGGCAGCCCTACAAGTGAGCTTCTTCCTCTCCTAGGCGAATAGAAACTAGCCTAGGCAAACTGAATAATTGCACGATCTTTGTTTTCTTGTAGTCTTGTACGTGCCTTACATTATGGTTTTTCGGAAGGCTCTAGCCTGAAGAGGGTTTGCCCGGTTTTGTAAAATGATATGGTATTGGGTCACACGATATCCACAAGGACTCTGTCCGTTTTGTAAAATGATGGGTTGTCACGCCCCGTCCACTGTCGGAGCCGGTTGGCGAGGATCAGACGAAGTCCGGGCGCGATACTATCCTCGCATATATTAGGACTTTCATTGACTGTTCTTTTCGGAGGCATTACTGTACAATTTGGTGTACAAACAATTTACGTAATAACAAAAAAAAAATCATTTGTACATATACAAAGGAACTACCATCAATTAGTGTCATAAAAGTCTATACACATATCTGAGTCCCTTTTACTTATACAAATACTTATACAGTACATTTCTAATACAAAACTTGAAATTCACAGGCCGGCGAGTGAGCACCATCTACGAGTCGAGCTCCTTTGCTTATGTGGAATGTCACGTCACTCTATCATGTCTTAACTCTGTACCTACACGGATTGAAACACCCGTGCTAAGCTTTACGCTTAGTGGGAACATAAGCATGAATGACCACTGTGTCCACGAAAACATACATATGCGACATATATATTATCTAACCATATTTACATACTTTAATTCCTTATCATCTTATTTTCCTATTGCATGTCAATCTTTTTCTATTACATGTTCTATGTCTTTGGCATCTCCTTTATTTATACTTTTTATGTATTCCTATTTCGAGTACTTTACATATTCCTATACTTGTCCTGTGTTCATCTTTCACGCTTGTCATATGTCTTTTCAATGTTCCTATTCTTTTTCAGGTTACATATCATGTCCTCACAGTCTATATCTTTTCATCTTTAGGTTCTATGATTTATTGCATTCTATATACTGTACATATAGCATTTTCTTATCCTATACCTATATCATGTCTTCTTTCATGTTGTGGCTACATGCCCCTGCTATATTTTTCATTTACCTTTCTCTTTTCTCTACTTTATGTACTTTACTTGTTCATATCCTTTTTGTGTACTATACTTTGTACTTTCTATATACTATATTCATATATCTATATTCTAATATCTTTATTCATTTCACCACATCTTGTTTCCTATTATACTTTTCATATGGCTTTCTCTTTTATGTACTTGCATATGTTGTCAGATATATTGATATGCTATTCATATGCTATGCTTTTCATATGCTTTTCGTATACTATGCTTTTCATATACTATACTTTTCATATGGCTTTCATTCTTCACTTTCATACTTGTACTATCGTATACTTTCCTGTTATATGCGTTCATCTTGTACTTTTCATATCCTGTTATCCTGTACTATTCATATACTTCATATACATTTGTACGTTCTTATTCTATCTATCATACACTTTGTGCTTTTGTATACTTTCTGTACTTTTCTTGTGCTTTTGTATACTTTACACGTGTTTGGAGGTACGTAGGTACTACGGAGAGCAGTCTGTTATATTGAATCTTTACTTCTATTCTTTATTTAGGGAGTCTTATCATATATCTGTTTGACTACCTAGATCGGGTCATAAGAAATGAGTGGGGACCTTGGTCTGATAAGTACCCGAAGGTGCAATACAGTATTAAAGGGGTGCGTGGCCTGTAGGGGAGTACGAGTACTAATCGAGTGTCGGGCATAATCGGGAGTACAGAGTATATTTTGGGAGATGTCGAACCTTGTCCTGGAATCTTAGAGTACTGGTGGGAATCTTAGAAGTACTAATCAAGAGTCTTGAATTGTGTCGAGAATCTTAGAAGTCTTGTCGAGGAGTGCCGTCTTGTCGGGAGTGCGGAGCACTAATCAGAGTACCCGAAATTATAATCAGGGCGATCACTCATTCATTCTTTGATCCTACAGGTAGTCATATGATCATATGTCTTTCATAACTCGATACGGTAATATCTTATACGATACTGTGTTCATGACATATTGCTTTTCATTCATGTGTTCTGTTTCGATTCGTTTCATATTTCACTTATCTTTGCTATCATTTAGTTTTGTCTTCATATCGTATATACTTAAATCTATCATATATCATGAAGGCATCCTATGCATCTTGTATTCATATATTTCTATATAAGCTTTCTATATTCATAACTCTTTATATCATTTATACATGTACCCACGTCATTCGTAGCACATGTACTGTTCTATGCTTTGTCATCTTTTGCTCATCTATCGTTCTTAGAATTTCGCATTTCTATCATGTGTTACTAGCATGTTCCATTTTATTCATTTGGTCATAACTATCATATATTCTATCATTTACGTATTCTTGTCATGTCTTTATCTATTCGCATACTTTCTATATTTATCATGTTCATTAAATTTGTTTATGCATGACAATCATATGTTCACATTGTAATACTCTTATATTCATATGTGCCTATCATTTTGGAGTGCGCAGGCTATCATATCTTTGACATATCCTATCATATTTATCATATCTTATAACTTATACCTATCATATCTTACTTGACACCATCCTATATTCATATCATATTCATATTTTATGAACCCGTACATACATATTGCATTTTCTATATTTTCCTTGTTTCATGGCACCAATACATAGCACTTCATATATGAAATATGATGTCTATGAATCACACCTCATTCATATATTCTCATTCCTTTATGAATCTAGTTTACTTAGGAATTGGAATCAATCCAATCGGATCATCCAAAATAAAGTTATGGCATTTTTATGCCAACTAGTCATTTTACCGATTTTTCTAGGAACAGTTTGTATTACTCATTTTTCCGGGGTCTTAACTTCATATTTTGACATATGTCCTTATACTCATTTAAAACTAAGGTGCTAAGGGTTCTATTCCAACTAGAATCACCCAATTCGAACAGGAACTCAAGTTCACGTCCGAAACAACTGAACTTCTCTATGTTCAACAGAAACCAGAATTTGGTTTGCACATAGTCCCACTTAGAGTCGGTTTTTGGGCCACTTAAGGTCATAATTTGATGATGTCTATTTCTATATGGATGGTTTCCTTGAAGTCTAACAATTGGTCATTGAATCACTCAAATCAGATAAGTAATGAGCAAGTTGCTGTGGCTGAAATCTGAAAACTTGTCAAAAGCTGGAAAACGAGCAGAGTGTGCCGGTACACCCCTAAAGTGTATACCCAGTACACTTTGGCCAAAAGCGACCAGAACACAATGTGTACGGTATGTTCAAAGTGTACGGTACATATTCGAGGAATGCCGAGGAATGTGTGTTTTCTCCTTTTTTCATATCTTTCATCCATGGATCCACTCTATGCTTCCCTACGCACATCAAAGAAATCGTTCCATATTGCTCTTATAACCTCTTTTCTACTCATTTTCATCTTCAATCTTATCTTATTTCCAAAAACATATCGCCAAAAATCCTTCCAAAACAATTTTAATATGGGTCATATCCCGCATGATCAAGCATGAGAGTTGTTAGGGTTTGTTCCTGAAACCCCCAACTTCATCTTACCTGTTTAACCGTGAATTCAACTAACAAAGGAATTCCTTACTTATCTTATTCCTTGTGGGTTTTACCAGCATAATTCCCAAGAAATCCCTAAGGTTAAGATGCAATTCAATCAAAACCCTAAGATTTGGGAGACAAACCTTTAATCATATAAAACCTTACAATTCCATGCTTGATCCCTCTGAAAATCCAGTTCCATACCTTTTTGCTTGCTTCCAGACTTCTCTCCTTCTCTTCTTCTTCTCTTCCTCTTCCTCTTCTTCTTCTTCTCTCCTTTTGCTCTTCCCCTCTCTCTCTACGTTTTTCTCTCCCCCAATTTGAGACCAATTTGGTCTTAAATAAAATTTTGAGTTAAGGCCATGTTTGGCCTTCAAATAAAACCCATTTTTGGGTTATTTCTTTATTGCCTTTTAACCCCACAACTCCCTCTATTTACATTTTCATTTTCCAAGCATTTTAAACATTAACCCCTAATCTTTCACTTTTATGACCAATAGGTCCTTTTTAACAAATTACAAGATTGCCCTTGTATCTTGTAAACTTTCCGGGTCTCTTGTTTTATTTTCCGAAAATTCATATTCATCTTATAATATACCTAAACAAGTCCGAAAACTGCTAGGGTATATTTCGGGGTGTTACATGGGTCTTGGTAAATGGGACAAAAAGGTGTGGTATCAGGTCACATGATATCCACAGGTCTTCAGTGGGTTGGTGGTTGATCAACGGACCCTCGGTTTTTGGGGCGTCGCAGAATTTGAAAACTTGATTATTATGAGAGACTTTAGAGAGGCTAAACAATTCATAGCCCCTCCCATACTTCTTTGGTATGAGATTTGATATTGCTCTAGAATTATTATAAGAAGCCATATATAACACTCTTTAAGATGTGATAAAGCTTTCTTTGAAGGTTAAAACTACAAACAATTATGAGAAGTTCTACATGACTAGCAGGTGTGTGGCTAAAGAAGGGTTTGCGAGGAGGATTAGGCTTCTGAAATCTTAGTGGTAGCAGAAACCCCAAACTTCAAGTAAAGAGTAAAGTGCATAAGTTGCAATAAGAGTCGTCTTCTAAGTCAAAGAAGTGTTTTAAGTGTCAAGGATTAGGGCACATATGCTGAATGTCCTCACTTAGAAAGTGGTTTCCACTAGTTGAGGAGAGGATGAAGTCAAGGAAGAGAATATTGAACGAGGGAGTTGAGATCTCTCATATTTGCAAGAAAATAAGGGGAAGAGCTTACTATGCGACGAAACTTCATGATTGCTCCCGAGAGCCTTAAAGTTAAAATGGAGTTGCTAGTAAAGTAAAAGACTAGTTGTGATCCAGTGTTTTCTGAGGAGTGCACATCTAGGGTAAATTTGCTGGAGTGATTATTGTGTTAAGACTTTGAGAATTGTATTTCCATGGAGATTGGTGCTGAATCTGGATTTCAAGATGATTCCACATCAAAACCTTATAATCTTTATTAGCTTCATAAGGAAGTATGTAAAATTAAGCACAAATGTCTTGTTTCATTTACAAGTGGAAAACATTACGAGGCGAGATATGGTGTGATATTGTTCCCGGGGATGCATGTCATGCTTGGGAAGCATAGCAATATGAGTCATAACGTAATTTATGGTGGTTTAAAAAAACACTACACATTCACAAGGATGGCCGTCACGATTATCTTGGCTTTTCATAAAACCTTGAGAATGGCTTTGAATTCAAACTTGAGGAGAAGAGTTCTTTATTGTCAAAATCTGAGTTGGAGAAGGAAATTAAAGGTTGGTTTCAATCATGATGGCTTTGGTTATTGTTGAAGAAGCTGAAAGTAAGAGAGAATCCGCAGAAGTGAAGCTGTTCTAGATAAAAACAATGGATGCCTTGAGTAGAAAACATGCTTTACATTGACTTAAATTTTAAGTTAAGGTGGTAAGTTTGAGTGGGGAAGGATCCTAAAGTTAGGGTGAAAGGAATCAAAAAGCTATGAGGAGGTTGGCTTAATTTGAGGAGAGAAAAATGCAAAGTATGTGGACCAAGTAAATAATCACAAAAAACTACTTGATTTTGAAGTAGGAGACTTGGTTTGAGTTCATCTTAACGAGATGGGGTATGGCTTGGAGATTTGGAAGAAATAGATTAATGATGAGATGTTAATACTTTCAGCATCATTAGGAAGGTCCGGAGAATGCTTATAACATGGTGAGTTGCTCGAAACAACTATGATATCTTACCTACATTCAATTTCAAGGATTTGAGGCCTTATCATGATGGAACTAGGGTAAGTCTTTTATGACTATAGAGTTGATGTAGAGCTTTGTTCACAGCAATTAGAATTCGACCTTGATTGTGCAAAATTTTGATTCAGGAGGTTTCAAAACCATTGGATCATTAAATAGGCACTTTTTAGACTTTTAAGGAGTTATGGTCGTGGTGAAGGCATGAAGAAGGGGTTGATTAAGTCAATATTTTGATTTTTACATGTATTTTCCTAGAGTCTTAGTTTGAGTTGGAATCTTATTAGTTTGGTAGAAAGTTGTTTTTTAGTTTCCCTAGTCAAAATAGGAATTGTTTTATTTAATTTCCAACAAAATTGTTTTATTAAGAATTAGGATCAAAGTTTGTTAAGCGGACGGCCGGTCGAGATCAGCCCAGGAAGCCGGTCTGGGTGGGGCAGGTCGGGTGAAATCGGAAAAGAATAGTTTACAAAAGCGGGAATGAAACCCGACCACCCACATTCATCCGGTAACCACGATGACCCGGTGCTGAGTTAGCTGGTTCTTGTTTTTTTTTTTCCCTTCTTTGATCATGCGGCGCCGTTTTTGAAAAAACTACACAGTTTTTTAACTTTTTATTTTATTGATTTTTTTTAATAAAAATCAAAATGGTGACTTATCGAGCACACGACAATAATTAGCCAGAAAAGACCATTATATTCTTTTTCTCCATTGTGTGCAGTAACTTGAATACGCCGCAACCTAACTACATCAACATGCGAATCACCATCGCGCCTCAATCGTACATGGCCTCCGATCGTACTTCATCGCCTCCATGAATTTTCCAATTTTCTATTTTCCTATTTTCTATTTCCTGCACTCTCCATCGGCACCCAAAAAGTCTGGTGCCTCCCAATCTCTCTGTAGTGTCACATGTGGCTCTCCTCCAGCCTGCCATGCTTTTTCCTCTCCTCTACGCCTCTCCTGGTGTTTCCATTACCTCAGGTTGATGATTATTAAATTTGGTATATATTTTTCAACTTAGATAAATTGATCAGGGAGACTTTACTTGTGATATTAATTGCCTCTCTGATTAATAGATTCATTTACCACGTTGAGGTGTTAAAAATCAACAATATTTTTATCCCTAAATTCTCTGCTAACGTGTAAACTCTTTGCCGATATAGTGGTCTAGAGATTCGAGTGCGGGATTGGTTTCTTTGAGGAGAGGGTTGGTGAGTTGAAAATGGTGTTTTCTCTTTAGTTTGGGGTTTGTAAAAACGGTGTGGGTGAGTGGTTGAATTGAAGGCCATTCGAAATAAAGTATAAAGAACTCCTTGAAGTCTCGGGCCCTTTGAGGCAGGGTTAAGTCTCAACTGACATATCCTCAGGTCTTTTTCCTCGCGTTGGGGAGGGACGATCCTATATAGTCATTTTCCTACTTGGGATCTTCGAGGCTAAGCTTTAAAACCTAAACCCTATAATTGCCATAAGTGAACAATGACGTTTGACGAGGCATAGTATACAGACGGTGAAAACACACCTCGCCAAACCTACCTACGGTAATAATAGGGCAGCTGGCGGGGTATCGGTGGATCTGAGGTATTGATAAATCCAGCGAAGACAAAAAACTTACTTAAATACATGTTAGTGAGGGGCATGCCACAGGAGATTTTAACCTAAGGTGAAGCAAGAATGCAAACACCCCCGCAGTAGCATGGCAGAGAGAATAATTAGTTTCAAAAACTAACACCCAGCCTTCTCTTTTAGTTGGGGTGCTTGCCAAGCATCCCTTGATTTGTCATCGGTAAAAGGGGTGTTTGAATGGGTGAAACGATGCAAGAAAATGAAGGAAAGGAGAAAATCAAAAAACCGGCTCGAGGAGAGAGCTTGGCGTGATTTTGTAGTGATTGATGGACTAAAGTTTGATTGATGTTACAAGCTTGACTGAGCTTATATAGGTGCTCAGTACCAGGAAATTGCAAAATGTATAAAGGAACCAAAATTACAACAAGGGTAGATTTGAACAAAGCCACAAGCGAGTGCGATCAATAGTAGAGTCTTTTGGGAAGCGGTGTGAAATTTACGGGTTACAAATTTTTGCAACCTATGAGCCTCTTACATGTCCTTCCTTCTCTTCAGCATTTGCTCCAAATTTCTCTTAGTTTAAGATCACATTGTCTTCAATTTGAAACAGGGTTCATCGGTAATTAGAGATAGGATTGAAGATAATGAGGTATTCGCCCGCAAACTTTAGTTAAAAATAGCTAAGCAAAAATGTGATTAGTAGCAGTTGTGGACCTCAATGTACTCAATCAAGTTATTTGCCGATTACATATTAAAAAGTGCTTAAAACTCGTGGATAAACAGTGGCTCAAAATAACACCGTTTGGGTACTAACTACTCCCCAACCGATGCATCGCTAGTCCCTTAGCAATGATACAAAAGAAGGACGATCATGCAAAGCTATGTGTATGCAAAAGGGGATTGTCCTGCTCAAAAGTGTGTGTATAAGCAATGCCCTACCCCTAAAGAGTGAAAATCGACTCGCATAAACCAAATTTAGAGAATAAATGCCATACAGGAACAAGTTTCAGAGCAGTGTCCATTCCAAGGAAATCAACCTGAACTTCCACCAAAGTCTAAGTGTTTAGGTGATAGTTTTTACCAATAAGATGCTAAACTACTCTCTCCCCCAACCAAGCCACTTCCAATGCCTTAGACTGTTGACCATCCTAAATAGATCCGGTTCCACTCTTATTTCACACCTCTTTTGTATTGTAGGATGTAATGCTGAGAATTCGACCTCACCAAAGTTCGTGTAACGGGGATCCATCGATGACTCCCAACCAACTAAGGTTTAGGGCATTAAGTCAAAAGGATCTTTCGACCACTAAATCTACAGGTTTCACCCCGGGATTAATGATCACAGAAGAACTAAAGACTCAACTTGCTAAACTCCACCCATCCACCCATGTAGCTACACTAAGCTCAAGGGCTCCCAACTAGTCAGGTTTAGGCACCAAGCTTTAAAAGGTTTTCACAGACCCCTGACCGTGCTCTGGTTTCTTTAAGGCAAAGTGCCGCTGCTTTTCTATTCTCTCTTTCTTTTCTTTTCTTTTCTTTTCTTTCTTTCTTTTTTTTTTTCTTTCGGGAAAACACATCGTCTTCTTTCACGGGGTCCTTAACCTATTAAAGGTCATCAACAAAGCTAAGGCTTCATTTGCAAAGTGTGGAGTGTGCCTTCACCATGTTAAGAAAACCGGCGTACCGTGTGCTTCGTTAGCTAAAGCGTGGAAGACAAGGGTCACATCGTGGTCTTCAACTCGACCATTGTAACTCAATCATGCATGGAACTAGTCTAGCATTGATGGTATTATGCAAGATTTTTCAACCTGTGAGAGGCAAACCATACAAAAAAAAAAAAAAAAAAAAATCGGGGGCAAAAATCGGTCGTAAAGTAGTAACACGGAGTCAGGAGGAAATATATAATGCTTGTATTTCACAAAATTTCAACTTTTTTCAAAATGAAGTATACAAAGAAGTCATTAACATACAAAATGGGCTTTCTAAGGTGTGGTACAAACGTAACTAAATTACAAGATAGAACATCACTTCCAACACTAACTCTCCCCTAACCAAGCATGCCATCCGCAATGGGGTAGATTTTGGAAAGTTAGCGTGAGGGAAGTGGTACCTCCTCGCCAAGGGTCGATGAAGAATCGTCCTCACCGACAAAGCCGAGGTGCTGCCTGGAGTGGTCGATGCCGCCGGCAGCCGCCAATACATCCGTGGATCTACAAGGGTCAGGTGGGGAAGCGGAGGAGCCGACCTTGCTGGGAGTGGTGAAGCAGAGGTCCGAAAGTGTGGACATAAGGAGAGACTCCGTTGTGGAGGCCCATGTGACTCTAGAGCCGCATGAGGATGGCCTGATCATGCTAAATGAAGGTCGGCTCGTCATATGTGGAAGCCTCAGGCGAGTCATCCTATCTGCGAGTGTGGCATGAGCAACTACAAATGAAGCCGCAGCCAAGGAGACCGCATGACGCTCCAGATACCGAAGTCCCCGGTGGAGATGAAATGTATTGTCGAGGAAAGTGAGTGCTCACCAGCCATATCTCAATGAGCAAAGGCATGGGGGCCGAGGCTCAAGGGGATGGGGAGGGCAACCGGGCCTGAGGCACCGGAGCCGGAGGAACAATGCCTGAACTGAAGGAGCCAGGAGCCGAGGCTCCCCGCAGTGCTCGCCTGGCAGGGGCAGTCCTCTAATGAATATCAAGAATGGCCAATCCCCACTAGTCCCCTGAGGGGGAAGATGAAAGGCACGAGGCATGACCTGCCACCTATAGACAGTAAGGGTGGCCTCACAATCGCGGCGATGCTCCAATTGGGGCTTGGTCGGGAACCCGATGTGCTCTAGCACTTGACATAGGAGTCGCGGAAATAGGAGAAGTGTGGACTTAGCTCGGGGCAGACTCCGGCGGTGGACCCTATCCTCGAAGTGGAACAAGGCCGTCATGATAGCCTCCGCTTAGTCAACCAGCAGCCTCCTCAAATACGGCACAAAGCCTCCAAAATAACCTCCTCCTGGACGATGGCCGGAGCGGAACAAATTAAATTCCTCAATATACGGTCTATCAATAAGACGCGCGGAGCCGCCTCTCCCAACAATATGGGCTCAATGCAGAACGCCCATGGAGAGAAGCCACCATCCCTCGTCGAGGGATGGGACCATCGTTTATAGTCTCGTCATATTGCCAGGACCACCGCGATGGAGAGCGCACAGGATGTCGAGTTCAAGTATCCCCTCGCCTACCACAACGGAAAATGCGGCAGTCGTCGGGCTCTTCGCCAGACGCCATCGCGGTGATAAAACTCGATGACCACCCGAGGATAAAAAATAATGACTTTACGCCATGAACTGGGCCCAGTGGTATCTCCGCAGTGGAGTACGGAGTCTCTGAGCTCTCGTCCCTAGCAGAAATGCCTGAGATCGAAAACCTCCCTCGCGCATCTCTCTAACTGCAGTTAATATTCCCCGGGATAAGGCTGCAATGGAAGTAAGGCCACCTGATAATGGATGCAAGGGATAGGTCCTGGCTCCAAAGAATGCCCCCGATAAGCATGAGGGGCGGCGCCCGGGTCTCGAGCGGACGCACTCGGCTCGTGCCCTGTCATGGGTGGAATTCTCCGGCCGGCCTGGGATGTGATGGATCGGGGCAGGTGGGCCAACCCGGCACGAGCATTCTCCGGGTGGCCACAGAGAAGAGCTCCACTGGCAAAGAAGAAGATCGCTTCGCATGAAAGGGTGAAGTGGCGCACGACAACCAAGTGGAGGCGCCATGCACATGAAGCTACTTACAACCTGAGGCACTAAGGGGACAAAGGGCACGCGGCGCCCGGCTGGCAATAGGGTGCGCAGGATCGCGGATAAGGGCCATGCCGCCACGGTGGATGCTCCCGGAGTGGAGTCGACTGTGGGGAGGGAGGTCCGGCGCACCGCACAGAAGTGAATGAGCCCCACGTCTCGCTATCACTGGGCTTGGAGGAGATTAAATTTGAGAGGGAGAGGGGAGTTTCAGAAACTGGGAAGGTGAAGGTGAAATGAAAATGAAGGACAAAAGGGGTTTATATAAAGGGAGAGGGGGTAGGTGAAAGGTCTTGCCCATTAATGGCCATAAATTGGCCATTAAATGGGTGGCTCAAAAAATAAAATGGGGAGAATTTATGACAGGCGCGAGAAACTGAGGATTGGTGTGGATGAGGAATGAAGGCACCCTCGAATTCTCATAGGTGAAGTAAAATTCTATGATCGAATTTTCAAGCCCAAAAACTTGCTCTTCAACCCACTGCAACACCTCAGAATACAAAGAACAAAAATCAGAGAAATTAAACTCAAAAGAGAAAATTTTGGAAAAGAAAACAAGTCAAACAAACTGAACACAAAAGTATCAACAACAGAACTTAAAACTAACTTAAAACTGAGTAAATGTATTCTAACAAAAAGAAATCCAATGACTTCTGGATACCGCAGGCTTACCCCTCAGGTAGCCTCGAGGTTTTCATGGGGTCCAGAGGAGAAGCTCCTCCATGTCATAGCGAGGTGTGCCAGCTGAATCCAACTCGCCCTTTCGCGGTTAAGCATCCTATTCTCTCGGGGGTGGTCAGGGGATCACCATTGCAGGAGGAGTGACTGTAGTTATTTTTTTCATTAGTCGTCTACATCAAGCCTTCATCGCCTCTTCCAGCTTCAGGCACCGTGTTTTCCCACACTTTGCACCACTCATATACTTCATCCGACCTCTCGCTCCTCATCCTCTCGCTTAACTCGATGCTTCGTTGCAATGTGTGAAAAATGTTAAGCCTGTGGTCATATCGGGCCAAAGGAGAAGCCGCATGACTCCATTACGCCAGCTGATTATGGCATTAAATCGCGGCCAAGAATCGCCTCCGCGGCGATGTGCACCTCGTGAATGCCTCGCATAAAGCCTAAGATCAAGAACCACGAAGTCTACCAGATAATAAAACTTATCCACCTTCACCAAAACATCCTTTACTATTCCCTTTGGGATTTTCACTGATCGATCAGCTAAGGATAGGCGAGCGTCGGGTAAAGTTTCAAATTTCCCAAGCCTAACTGGAAGCCAACTATATGGCGCAGGTCGACGACCGGGCTCCCAAATCCGCCAAGAAGGTTTTCCTTATCTATGCATCCCTCCAATGTCGGGACCGAGATGGTGGGGGATCCCGATCATTGTATTTCACCAAGGTTTCAGACTAGATGATGGAGTCAATTTGTTGTCACCGCAGCGCCTCACAATGCCTAACCCTTTCGATCGTACGTCCTTTAGGAAATTTAGCATGTCGAACCCGCTTTGATCATGTCAGCAATGGATGTTCACCTTGAGCCTCCGCCTTAGCACTTCTAGATGCCTTCATTGAGGCCTTTTTTTTCCTCTCGTTGCTCGGGGGAAATGTGAGGAGGCATTGCTTTTCTTCATCGAATCTTCTTTAATGAATATTTGTTCTGACTCTACTTCTTCTTCTCCTCGGTCTCTCCAAAGAGGCTCAATCGCCGCTTCAATTTCCTTACCACTCCTCAAAGTGATAATGGCCTTAACTTCAATCCTTACTACAGCTCACTCGTATAGCTGACCATGCAACTCTGATCGGGCAACGCTGAAGGGAATCTCCTCGTCTCTTCACCGATCAAGTTAGACTTGATGGATGACTGCAGGGTATCAATTTTTTTGTTAAGGCTATTGTGGAGCCCATCAATTTTTTTGTTCATGAAGCTTTCTACATTTTCTATTCTTTTCGTTCAATCGAGCATTAATAGCCGTCTCCTCTACAAAATTCCCCACCACCTTGCTCAAATTCATGATACCGCTCAACAAAAATGGTGGTCGCGCCATCGGGCTGAGAGGTGGACCCATACCAGTTGATGCCGGTGTCTCGGGGAACATATGTCGGGAGGTTTAAAGCCCAGAGAGGTCGGGGTGGTTCTTCCAAATGATCGTAAAAAGCCGCTTACACTGCATCACCGTGGCCTATTTCGGGGCCATAACAACATTTGCATTTTCAAATCATTAAATCCCTTTACTCGAGGGAGAAATCGACAATGCTCTCCTTGCACCACAATGGATTGAAAGATAAGCATGGTCGCAGTGGGCACAGAATTCAATACTACCGTACTCCCGCTGATTTCTTATTTCAAGTTCTTCCATTCTTCGGGTCGTGGTGGATAATTTAATTTTGGCCCACCGCCATCCGATAGTGAATATATGCCTCCCCTATGATTTGTTGTGTGCTTCATTCTACCTCCCTCGGGGTTCTGATCATCCCATCTATTTGAGGTTTCACCACATAATCAGGAAATCCACGGTTTCATCAGGATTTTTTTACTGAGAAGTCCCTCCACACATGGTTCCAGTTGTTTTGGCTGAAGGGACATTCCATCGTGAGAAGGATTGATCTGCGCCACTAGCAGGTGATTCTAATCAACAAAATTCAGAGTCCTGTTCTCCCCACCGGGCCGTAGTCAAGCCACCGCAAGATAACGGCCTGTGCAGAACACTGGACGAGCCATCCCATGAACGACTCGTGACCGTTGTTGAAAAAATGGTGAGGCTTTTTAGTTCGATTGATTGCTTTTAAAAACAAAGGAAGTTGTCTGATGCTGATTAATCAGAAACCAAAGTGAAGTGAGAAAAGTAACTTCAAGGTTTCAGCTCACTACCGACAACACGGGGGTAACAAGTGTCCCTGGGTTTTATCCGCATCACGGCAACCCATACCAAGCCATAACCCATCTTTGTTTACTTAGAAACCCAACCCTAGAAACCTCCTATTTCAGTCAACACAAAGAACATGCACTACAAACTCTTCGCCTTGAAACCCTAACATTCAACCTCATTTCGGCTCGTGAATATCTAAAGAATAACAAGCAGCATTTAGCAATAAGTATGCACTGCACTCAAAGCATGGTAAGTATACAAGGTAATGACATTAAATGATATTCAACCCTAGTTAGAAAATACGGGAGCCATAAATACAAGCATTCGGGAGCATTTAAAAGATGAAGACAACCCGCAACCCGCCCCACAAACTGCTTAGCTACCTTCCTTCAAAGCTATGAGACTTAGCCAAGCATCTCTCGAGTCATTATCCTTAAGAGTGGTGTTTGGTAGCTCTAGAAAATGAAAGAAAGAGGAGAGAGGAAGAGAGAAAAGCAAACCCTAAACTCGAAAGTCATGGAGATATTTACATAAATGAAAAGTCGCAAAAGATCGCTAGTGGTTACAAAATGATTGGGCTTATAGGCCAAATTCAATGTGTGAAACTATAAGAAAGTTCTAAAATTTGGCTCATACAAGGGACAAGAAGGTAATACACCAAAACTGGTCGTTTCGCATTAATTACAATAAATTTAACAGCCAGTGAATTCCGCTTGATGGCAGGAAAATTTCATTAGGTAGCTTAAAAATTTCGTTAGCCTAAATGGGGTCTCGCAAATTTAGCCATCGGGATTGCAGATAGCGAAATCACAAAATTTCACAGAGTAATACTAATTTCGCTTAGTTGAAGAAATTTCACAAAATTTAGCGAAATATTTTGGTAGATACAAGAAACTCGAAGAATTTCATAAAGTACGTTGATTTTCGCAGAGCAGCGAAATTTCACAAATTTAGCGAATTTACTCGCTAGATCGCAAAACTCGCTATGGTCACGGCCTCTTCGCAATCCCAAAGAAATTTTCGCAATCATAAATAAATTTCCGGTTGCCTGCTCTTTTCGCTTCCGCGACACCGCACCTCCACGCATCCTTTTTTCATCACTCGCTTATCATTCCTTCAATAATTTTGATATGTTTGATGGCCGATAAATGGGGTTCAATCTTCATGGTTCGGGCACATATCCCGATATCAACTCCCAAGGTATGCAAAAACCTCGCAGTCAAAATAAAAATAACCCCTCAAACGACATAGTGATACTAAGTAGACCTCGAACACCTCAATCGCTTAATGATAATGACACATGCCAAAGCACTCAAACCTATCTCACGTGGCTCAAAATAAAGACTATTCGGGCACTAATCACACCCTTAATCGACATCGCTAGTCCCTTAGCAAATGCAAAAATAATAAAGGCATGCTTGCAGTGATTTTCTCAAAAAGTTTATGGTTCAAAAAGGTGTATGTACATATAGACATTACCTTTAATATGAAAAATTGATAACCTGATAGAAAACCGACATGAGAGAACAAAAACCATAAAAGAACAAATTTAAGATCAAAATCTAACCATGGCAATCAACTCAATTTCCACAAAGATCTAATGGTTTTGACATAACCGTGATTGGAGCCAATAAAGTGCAAAAATCATCGCCTCCCAACCTAGCTATCGGTATGGCCTAAGTCAGTTGAACAACATAGATAGGAATAGCGCTACACTCTTCTTTTCTTTTATTCACTACATCAGGTGCAATGCTCAAAATCGACTTCACCAAAGTCCGTGTAACGGGGATCCATCGATGACTCCCAACCACCAAGTGCTTCAGTGGCATCAAGCCAAAAGGATCATCACCACAAACTCTACTGTGCTTCACCCTGACCCGAATGACTTCGAGAATCGAAAGCACCTACAACACGCAAACTCTGCCCATTCACCCGTGTAATCTAACACTCAAGTCGATGACTCCCAACCAATTAAGGCTAGTGGCATCAGCTTCAAAGGCTTTCGCCATATACCCCTGACCGCGTGCTCTGTTTCAAGGCAAAGTGTCACGACTTTATTTTTCTTTATTTCTTTTCTTCTTTTTTTGCTTTTTCTTTTCTTTTTCCTTGAAGACTACATGGTCTTCAAATATGGGTAAATAATAAACCTATCATTGGTCACACATACCCTATGCCTATTATAAAAGTTGAAAGGAGGCAAATAATTGACAAATTTACTGTACAATCCGATGTGCAAAGGTGTGAATTAGCTTATGTGGAATGTCTGCTGAGTACGATGGAACTTCAACTCGACCAAAAATTTCTTCAAACATGGAATCGTTTAGTATTGGGGTAACATGCAAGGTTTCAATTTTTCACTAGCAATTCAATCGGTTCAATAAAGCACCAATCGCTCAATCAAGACAAAACGACACATAAGGTGGAGGCACAAAAAGTGATATGCAAAGGTGTAGAAAACTAAATATATATATATACTGTATAGATTTTGATATAGCCAAAATGGCTACGACATGATAACAAAGCTAAACATAATAAAGATATCACCGCTACTATGGCTAATACATGAATCTTACACAAAATGCCAGAGGTACGATAAAGCCGGGTAACTATACAAAACATAAAAGAAACCTAAATCCACCTCACCGCGTGGCGCTGGTCTCAGAGGCCACGCCGCCAACATATCCAAAGAAGCCGCAAAGGCTCGCCGTCGTGAACACGGAATACCCAAACAGGTCAGCGATTCGCAAGACGGAGGACAGCGTTCTGTGAGTGGCCTCACCGAGCCAACCTCCGGTCCCAGGTCGCCAGGTGGCTGAAGAACATACAGCATCCATAACGCTGGCTAGCTCTCTCGAACCGGACGTGGTAAGGGGTGCTCCGAGAATGCCGCGATGGGAATGATGGGCCAGAGTATCAACAGGGTCGCTACCGGGTAGGTGGCAGAGAGGAGATGGAGGAGAACGACCCAGCGTTGACTCCTCTCCATCTCGTGCCTGGGGGCGTGACTATCTCCGTCCTACGGAGTCCTCTCGCCTCCCGGGTCCGGGGATCTCCGGTCCCGTCGCCTGAGGAGAAAAGATATAGGCATGACCATCGCTCGCTCCATCGACAGGACCTAAGGACATCTAAATCTCCTCTCAATCCGGGGCTCCTCTAAAAAGCCCAAGTGCTCCAGGACCTGGCATAATAGTCTCGGCATCAGCAGTGGAAGACTCGGCTCGGGCCGGGCCCTTCACGATGGTGTTGAGGAGTGTAATAGGGAGGTCATCACCGGCTCGAGGTGAACCCGGGGAATCCCTGGGGTCGATCTGAGCCTCGGGGATGGCCCCCCTACCCATTTGTACATGAGTCTTTGCGACGGGAAGAGGTTGGTCCCCGAGCAATTGATCGACCCGAGGCATCGAGGTGGGGCTGCCTCGAGAATAATATGGGTCGGCCGGTGGTGTCTGGCGAAGCTGCGGACCATCTCACGTGTGGGTGAGACCGATCTCGATAACCTGCGAATTGGCTGCGGTATCTGCGGGCCCCTAGCAATGGCGAAATGTCCCGCATTTTGCCTCTAAGCACTCGGGCGATCGTCGATAGTGAACACGAGCTCGAGGCGGTAAGTAGCTCCGGGATGTCATCAGATGATGAAGCTGGGAACCACCGGGGAGTAATAATCTTGCCTCGGCCTCATAAATGGCGGCGGGGGTAGTGCTCGATGCAGTCTCGCATCGAGTCCACTGAATCTGAGATCATGGCGGTCTTGGGGACGTCGTAATATGACTCCCCGTGGAAGTCTCTCGAATGAAGCGCGACGTTCCCCGGAATGGGGTGCCCGACAAATACTTGACCTCGATCCTGGGCGCGATAACGAGGGAAGGGTCGTCTCTGGCCCTGGCGATGTGGCTGGTGATGTTTGAGATCTGAATGAGGATATTCTTGGAGCCCGAAGTGCGGACATAGCTTGGAGGGACGGGCCCTCCTGAATCTGTGTTGTGTAATTGTGAGGCCGGGTCAGTCAGTGTCGTGTCGTCCCGAATCCACACGAGGCTCCTCGAAGCGCCTCGGGAGATTTGGAGGCGGGCATCTTTGGGGCGGGGCCGGGGCCCAGGCAGAGACTGCTCCTCTCGCTGGGAGATCTTGAATCGGCCGTAGAAGGCGGGACCGCTACTCTGGTGCGAACCATAGGCATGAGTCTAGGCGTGGACTCTTGGGTAAGGCTCAGCGGTAAAAAATGAGACGGGGTGCCTCTGGGGTACGCTCACGGGGCTCGTGGGCGAGAGACCGGGGCACGGCGGCGGTGTGACTCGGTGCGGATCTGATGGTCGTGCGGCGGTGGAGGCTCGGGCAGGCGGCAGCTCGTTGTGAAACCCCGGGGTTTGGGGCGCGGCCCGGGGAGTGGGCTGTGGCTCGGTGTACGGGCGGTGTATGGCGGCGGTGGTAAGTGGCGGTAGCTGGGAAGGGCGGGGTGCGGGAGCCTTGAAAAGTGCTGAGGAGGGAACCGGGGCTCGGAGCTGAGGAGGCGCCGCGGCTGGGGAGAATCAGGGCTCGGCTAGGGGAGGGAGAAGGAAACTGATTTGAATACGGATGGTTCCTCATTACTACTCTCACTTTATAGAACAACCCAATGACCAGAGTCCATTGGCCTAATTTTGCTATTATAGCAGAAATTCCTTCACTATGATTCATATGTTCGACTTTAAAATGAAAATTAAAATATTACTAAAAATAAAAATTAAAATTAAAATTAGGATATAATATATATCTAATAATTTAATATAAGATAATATAAATAATTACAATTTTGCTTAATAGGGAAAGCTACTAAATTAGGAAGCTACTAAAAATAATTTAAAAATGAAATTGACTAAATTAAAATAAAAACCAAATTTATTGAGCGCAATTGATTTGAAAACACAAACCAGTTCAATATCACAAATTTACTCAAGGAGGGTCCAAGGAGGATGATCTCCCTCAACCGTGGTGGCTGAGGCGATTCATGGTGTTGAATTTCCCATTGTTGACTTGGTTCTCAGTTGAATTTGGCCAAGTGGTGGCTGCGGAGTGGGCGCGTGGCAATGCAAAACCTCTGCATCACCTTGGTTGGCCATTTCCTGCAATTTTACGGACACTCGGCTACCATCTTTGACCAATTGAACCAACTACATCGATCATTTGATTTTCATCTTCTAGCTGACTGTGCTTGTTGTTGAATGGAATATGTTAGAACTCAGTCATGTTGCCAAATGTGAGTTGCATGACTCCATTCGTGAGTGATGGTGCATTAGCGTGGCAGAAATGGTCTTCAGTAGTTGGCACATGATTAGGCTCATTTTCTATTGGCTCGGTGTCGAGCACTACAAAATCTTGGGTAGTAGAATTTGTCTATTTTCACCCGAGACATCCTCGGCTATCCTTGAGTTTTGCGCGATCATCGGCTATTGATAGTGTAATGTTGGTAGGTTTAAGTTCACCCCGAACCCTAAGCTGTATACGAGTATGTGATGGGTTCTGGCACTCTCTGGATCAGGAGGGATTGTCTATACAATTCCCACCCGATAATGCGAAATAGTGGGAGATCCGGGATCCTTGTATTTATTTGGGTTCTTGCTTTGGATTATGGCGCGGCTTGTTGGGTTAGAAATGCCTTCTTCTCGATACCTAACCCCTACTGATTGTACAAAGATCCTTCAAAACTTTGCATAAGCGAGGACTTGTTTAATGATGTCCAAAGAGGTATGTTAACGCCGCTGCCGCCGGACTTCTAGGATGCCTGCTTGTTAAGATGCCTTCTTCTTGCCTCTAAGTGCTTGTGGAAATGGAGGTGGCATGCTATGTTTCATTGAGTCCTCCTTCAGAAAAATGTGTTATGGCTCCATTTCTACTTCTTTCCTGGTCTCCTCAACAGGTTTTGGCATTGGTTGATCAACCTCTTTTCCACTCCTCAGGGTGATTATAGCCTTCCCCTCATCCATTCTGGTGTACGGATGACCCTACCTCATGGATTCCCTTTGGGTTTAGCCTTTGTTTGGGAGGGGAACCTTCCTCTCTCCTGTACCTCCAAAATTTTGTTGATCTTTGTGATTTGAATCTGCTATGAGTTGTCTATTTTCGATTAAGATTGCTCTCGAAGCCCCGCTCCCCATTCTCTTGTTCGGTGTACTCTCTACGGTATCAATCCTTTGTGTGATTATTGCATTGATCCACTTTTGTTCTTCCACAAAATTGCCCACCACCTTACTCAGAATTTAAATGGCTTGTTCCACGGGAGATGAGGATGGAGGTGGTTGTGATTCCCAGAGGTGGAACAAGCTGTGGTTTGGCGTTTGGGAGCACGTAGGCGGGGTTGGGTTTCGGGAGAGGTTGGGGTGATTCCTCGATTGGGTTGTGGGTGATATCTCTCCTCGAGCAATGATTATTATGCTTCCTATTGTCCTAGTGTCGCCCACGACCGACATCAAATCCTTCCTTGAAAGGAGCCATAGGATCTGTCCTTCGGGAGTGAAAGCGTGAAAAGCAAATTAGTACATGGATTGCTTTGTCACGAGATTTTGATCCTTGCTGCCCTTCATGGAGCCTTTCCTTCAAGCTCCTCCACACTTTCCTAGCAGGGTTGGGAATTTTGCCTTCATCTCTATATCCTCGTGATGCATACATCCAGCTCTAGGGTTGGTGAAGGCATTTTCTTTCCATTTCTCTCTCGGGTTTGGTTCATCCCGACCCTTAGAGTTCAGCCACGTAGTTCGGAAAATCCATGGCTTCATCGGGATGCTTGTAGAAAATCTCCCCACCACATGGTCTCAATATTGTTTCATGGTAGGAGACATACCACCATAAGTGGTTTACCAACATCCATGTATCAAACCCGTGGTGTGGGCATGCATGATGATCTCCATAAATACGTCCCAACTGCTTGGTAGAACCTCTCACCATCTTGAGGTGCAAAAGTATAAATTTGTCTCTTGAGTGTTGGTCTTGTAGACCTTGAAGAATTTCTTTAAAATTGCAGCACGCTCATTGATTTCTTATGGTTACGGGCCTCGTGGGTTAAGCGAATCTTGGCCTTGTCCTTTAGGGTTAATGAAAATGCTTTCAGTTTAAGCAAATCCATTTCAATCATACCCTTCAGCAAAGGTAGTGCAAACCTCCTCAAAATCCCTTATATGTGTGTATGGATTTTTCATTCTCCATACCATGATATGTGGGAGTAGAGTGCAAGGCAATGAGACCTCGGCTTGCCACATCTTGACGGGAGGTATGATGCGGGAAGGAGCCTTAACTACAGGAGGGTGTATGTGATCCTCATGGATCTGTAGGCTCTTTTGGATTCAGCTGGGACTGGGCGACTCTCTTTGTTCCTCGGGGTGGGTGCTCCATGAATTGTCCTTTGATATTATGCGGCGAGTTGTGCGATCCTTTGTAATCTACTGTTATTCCTCTGTCCAGTCACTATGTACACATTACCTGGCTGGGGAACCATGTGAAGCACGTTGACTTGCAAAAGAGTTATTGTTAATAAAATAGTAGCGTAAAAAAAAAACAAAAATAGTGCGATTCACGCAAGTGATGAACACTTACTGATTCACACGTAACCA
The DNA here is from genome assembly GCA_016808115.1 of Tetrastigma voinierianum. Lineage (NCBI taxonomy): Eukaryota > Viridiplantae > Streptophyta > Magnoliopsida > Vitales > Vitaceae > Tetrastigma > Tetrastigma voinierianum. Next base: position 90,588 of record JAEQBH010005312.1, on the reverse strand, counting down.
GGATACAAAATGGGTTAAAAAGGTCACCTTCACTTATGATGTTGATCCGCAGAGTACGCCCCGGCTTATCAGCGTAGTTTGGCACCATCCAAACAGCGATGCCATTTGATTCGTGCCACGGTAGGGTGATTCGGAATCAACAAATTTGTAGTCCTAAGTTCCTCCTCTTTGCCGTGGTCAAGCTCTCTTTTGCGATTATAAGCCTCTAGGAATTCGAACAGGATGGGTTTTCATCCTATGAATGACTCGCGTCGGTGTTGAAAATGGTGAGGGCTTTTAGTTTGGATTTTTAAGTTTGTTTTCAAAACGGTGGAAGTTGTTTGGATCTTCGATTAATTATAAGCGAAAGTGAAGTGAGAAAAGGTAACTTTGAAGGTTTAGGTCACTAGCTTGACAACATGGGGTAACAAGTGTCCTGGGTTTTTATCCCTCGCATCATGGCAAGCGACCTATAGTCAAACCATAGCAGGATCTTTGTTTTACTTAGAAAACCTAACCTAGAAAAACCCTCTATTTGAGTCAACACGGGCAACATGCATTCCGCGACCCCTTTCGGAGTTTGAAACCTAACATTGACCTCATTTCGGTGGCTCGTAAGGCCATCTCAAGAGTATATGAGTGCATCTAGCAATAGAGTATGCAACGTACCACTAAGCACATGGTAAAAGTATTGGCGAGTAATGACATTAAGTGATATTGACCCTAGTTAGAAAATATAGAGCCATAAATCACAGTACTGTAGCATTTTAAAGATGAAGACAACACGCAGCGCCCCACAACCAAAGCTAGCTACCTTCCTCTTCAAAGTATGAGACTTAGCCGAAGCATCTCTTGAGTTGTCATCCTCAGAGGGTGTTTGGTAGCCTAGAAAATGAAAGAAAGAGGAGAGAGAAGAGAAAAGCAAACCTAAAGCTAAGAAAATTGGGAGATATTTATAAATGAAAAGTTGCCAAAAAGATTGCTTAGGGTTACAAAAATGATGGGGCTTATATAGGCCTGATGTGTGAAACTATAAGAAAGCCTAAAATTTGGGCTCATCTGAGGGACAAGGAGAGTAATACACCAAAAAAGGAGTCGTTTGGCATTAGTGACGGTTATGAGAGGGATTGAAACATGGGGTTGATTTAGATGCGATTTTGGCTGTTGGCGAAGACAGAGATAAGCGAAATCACAAAATTCCGCTATGCCTGATCATTATTGTGTGAATTCATTGCTTTAACGATGTTTAGAATAATGGCGAAGAATTCGCTAGACGCAGATTTTCGCTGTATAGCGGTGCGCCTAGCGAAATTTCTCAACCCCCAAACTAGGATTGCGGGGATTTTTCGTAATGGAAACTGTGAGAATTTTCGCAATCATGGCATTTCTCAGGTTACTGTTCTTTGCTCTGCACCTTGCACCTCGGCTGCATCCTTTTTTTCATCACCTTGCCATCATTATTCATTGGTTACTGATATGTTTGATGGTGATAAATGGGTTCAATCTTCATGGTTGACACATTGATGAGCTTAAAGTCATCTCTTTTTTAGTCCATTTTACGTTTGATTTTCGGTTAAAATTGAATAATTGATATCTGGGAGTATGAAGAAACTCACCTATTTGTCATTAGCGAGGAAGAAGAGAAAGAAAGTGAAAAATCTGACAATAAGTGGAGGAAAGGTGCGGTCGAATGGTAGACGAGAAATGAAAATAATTGGGTGATTCATTGATGCGGAGTTTGGGGTTTACGGTCGAATTCTAAGGTCAGCGACACGAGAAATTAGAGGAATTTGATGCGGTCATGACGGTAAATCTGGTCGGCGGTGAAGGGTAATCGGGGCTAAAGAAGGCGGCGTCCGCGGCGGCGTGCGGTCGCGACAACGAGTTGATAATCGTGACTAGGATAAGAGAGTCGCGACAAATGAAACACCTTTAAATTTATGAGGGTTTGGTGATGAAACAATGAAACTTAAGTTGATGTTGCGGCGTGAGATTGATATCGCGACATCGATGATCATCCGCGACAAAAATTTGAAGTCGCGTATCGAACCATAAAGGCGCAAGCCATAAGGCGATGTCGCGACGCAGAGATCGAAGTCGACGGACACTTTCGGTTCTGAAGGTGATTTCATGAAGTGAGTCCGCGACCAGCATTTCGAAAGTCCCAGCGACATGTCCCGAGCGAGTTAGCGCAATTGACTTAAGGCGATGTCGCGACATGAGATCGAAATCGCGACATCGAGGAGCGACGGATCAATGATGCAGAGCCTTAAAGAGATGTCGCGATAAGATATTGATGTCGCGTGGCATAAACTAACTAGTTGAAACTCACGGTTCTTTAAGATGATGTCGCGACGAGATCCGATCGCGACATCCGGCATTTATCGATTGAAGGCTGCGAGGATGACGAAATTTGAGGTCGCGACAAGATATCGGCGTCAGCGACATCGAAGAACAGTGAAACACACTTGAGCGTGAGAAGATGTCGACAAGATGGTGATGTCGCGACACCAGAATGACTAAATCAAGGCTGCATAGAGTGGCGAGTCGCGGCGATGGGATCGAGTCGCGACATCGATGAATGTCCTGACAAAGAGCGAAGTCGCGACTTGAACCGATGGTGGAGCTGGATACTTAAAAATCCATGATTGTTTACATTGGGATTAGAGACTGATTGAGGGACACATAAATGAAGCTATCAATATTCAGCTGACTTGGCGGCCACGGGCGAAGTGCGGATGGCTGAAAGCTCATTTTTTATTTTTTTCTTCTTTTCTTTTTATTTTCTTAATTTTTCATTTCGAGTGTTCGTTTTACGAAGCGATTATGCTCGTATTTTTATTTTTAAGTTGTATTTTGAATCTGGATGTTATCGATTTGTAGCGAAGCTGAATCTGAGAATTCATTTTATTCCTAATTACTACGGGGAAATGTTTGAGTTGGACAAATTTTAGGTCGATTATTTGATTTCAATTTGCAGTCATTCTTATGATCGGAGAGATGTTGTATCGTGTAATTCGATGGTGGGAATCCGGCTTCATTAAGTGAGCGTTATAGTCGAATTTATCTTTCCTATAATCGTTTCCGACTTGATAATTTCGGTTAATAAATTTACTTCTGGTTTGGGTTTATTTTCTTAGGATCCCGAATATCATTATCTTATGCAGTTAAGATTTGCGTCATTGCTCTGATTTCAAAGGAAGGTCCTCTGAGTACCACCGGGGAAGACATTCACGAGTAATGTACATTTCTTTGAAGGTATATTAACCTGCTATTAGGATCTTTTGAGCTTGCAGAACCGCTAGATAAATCCTCTTCTCACTTGAAATCAGAGCGAGTTGAATGAGTTATCTATTTAAACAAGCAAAGTTCACCTCAATTCGGATAGATGAGGCGATCAGTGTTAGTGAGATCTAATCAAGGAAGGTTGATCCTATTCTAATTTCGGAGGAGCAATGCGGAAGTTGTATATCTTGCTTGACCAGTAACTTTGGGAGCTAAGGTTTTCTGGAGTCCATAAAATGGGTATGAAGTATTACTTGAAAATGCCAGTTAAGGAAGTCCCTTTTTAAAAGTAGTTATCTAATTCCCACGTATTAGAGAATCGGGTCCATAGAATAGATAATGAAATGTGGAGTGTGGAGAGATCAGCACCTTTAGCATGTAGACGAATTTTGAAATTTGAGATAATCGAGAAATCTTATCGAGGTATCTACGAGGAATCGATAATTTCACTATAAGCTGTTTCCAATTAATGTGTCTTCGAGGATAAGCTATTCGGTATTGAGTTCTTTAACTAAATTCATTATTCTTTATTCTATTTTTTTTTTTCAGGTTTGTTGGTTGGATTCCAGGTTATTTTCCTTTTGTTCGTTTAATTTTCGGCACCTTAATCTTTTGGATCCTATATCATTTTTGTGAAGTCCCGAAATAGTATGGAAATTGAGTGGTCGGGGTAGTTGATTTAAAATTCTTGAGATCTACATGGGATCGATATCGGACTTAAATCCATTTTATTACTTGTCGAGCACATTGCACTTGCGAGAATGTCGGACAAAAACCAGCTTTGAAAAAGATGATTTACTCCCAGAGATTGGTGGTTTATATGGTATAATATCCTTGAGTTTTTATAAATGGTACATTCGGGGATTAGTTAATGGTCCGCTTTGGTAATGGTGTCATAGATTTAATATGCTATGTTGGTCTCAACAAGTTTCCTTGGCTTGCCGGATTCTTGGGTGGTTAGGCAATAGTCCTTTGGTGATAACGTCATAATCTTGCGTACACAACTAATGCATAAATGTGCAACATGTTGGTCTCAACAAGTTTCATGGCAGTTGCGAAGTTAGACAATAGTCCTTTGGTGATAACGTCGCCAATCTTGCATGCATAACTAATGCATAAATGTGCAGCACGTTTTGGTCTCAACAAGTTATATGGCGGATTCTTAAGTGGTCCGAAAGGATTTAAGTAAATCAATATTATTCGAGGATGAAAGAAAGAAATACTAATTTGGACATTTTTAAAAGAAAAGAGCAAAATAGCGTTTCAGCGATGACTCTTGTAGACACTAACCTTTAGCAACCCATATTGAATATATTTTGTAGTTTGACCATCTATTAATGGGAGTATGTTTTGCTTTGAGAAAACTTTGATGCATAGGAAGCGAGCAACGATCGATTCGGTGACCTGGAAATAGAAGGGCGCTGACTTGAGAAAGACCCGAGAGGCGAAAACTGACCATGGCGGATGAAAGGCGGGATCGGGTTGAAATACATATAGAAAAAGCTAGAAGGCCTCCCGACCCGCGTCACGATGGATTTACGGAGACCGATTATGCAGGGAAGAATACTGTGATCAGACTGACTGCGGTAGATCTTAATAATTTTGAATTAAAGCCGGCCACGATTACACCATGGTCCATGACATGGTTTCTTGGTCTCATCCATTGAAGATCCCCAACGAGCACACAGGAAGGGTCCTCCCGGGATGGCAAATCTTATTAAGGCCCGAATGGGGTGAGACCAGTCTCGCGCATCTATTCCCATTCTCTCTAAGAATCTGGCCAATTTCGTAGTATGAATCTTTACCATATGGTTGTTGATACTTGGGAGGAATTAGTGAAACTCTTGGAGTGGGTCTTTTGCACCCTCGTACGAAAAGGAGGGGAAATCATTTTGTTCGTGAGGGGGAAGATGAAAGCACGTATAGCAGCAGGAAGATTCAAGCGGTTGCGAAGATGTCGATGCATGGAATAGATGCGAAGACTCGGATGGACATTGTATATCATGCCATGAATGATATATCAAAGGGATCATTGATGCTTCATCTTGGCTGGAGCATTGAGCAAGAATCTTTGAAGAGGCAAAAGAGCTGATTGAAGATCTGGCTAGATGTAACATGAAAACTCCTTCTGAGCTTTCAAGAAGCTTGTGAGAGGAAGGGGATCATGGGCGGCAGATAGCGACCATGGAGGCCAAGTTGGATCCATTATGCACAGGTTAGACAAGCGAAGAAAGACACACATTTCATGGAAATAGGAGCCCGATTGAAAGGGAGTTAATGAAGGGGGTCTTGTGAGTAGCGAAGGACTTTATGATCTTGAAGAGGTTAATTATTTAGGTGAGCGAGGAGCTTACCATTTCAAACCCGATCCTAACCTTCGGCCCACATTATACTTGGCCTTTCGGAACCATGAGAACTTCATTATGGTGGAGGGGCTTCTGAGGCGAAGAGCGGGGGCGAACCCTCGAGCAAAGGGTATCGGCGACCACGAGTTCCGACGGCGGCGCGGGGAAATGAGCAGCGAAGCAGATATCGGGGTCGAGGAGGGGCCCGTCTTTTGAGGAGCAGGATCTTTGCCAGGTTATGGGGGATAATAAAAGGCTGTTGAACCTCCGTGAACAAAAGTTTGGAGGGTGGAAACCAATTTGCCTACCAATTCTCAGGTACGAGAACCTGTTCATCCACGAAGAACACGGAGACCTGAAGTAGAGCGGTAGCCCAACCGCAAAGTTAGAGGAAAGAATGCCTTCCCAAGTGACACAAGGAAGAACCCAAAGAATGCATGGGTGCGGTGAGAGTGGGAAAAGAGTTAGAAGAAAGGAAAGAAAAGGTGTATTGTGAAAGAAGTAGCAAGAGACCCCGAGAGGGAAGAGACCTTTGGAGAATGACAAAGATGGAGTAGAAAAGAAGAACATCCAGGAACCAAAGCACAGTCCATTTCACAAAAATTGCGAGAAATCAAAATGGAAGGAAGCAGTTTGCAAGGTTCTTGAAAACTTTCGAAATTTGGAGATCGTATGCCTTTTGCGGAAGTGGTGACTCGGATGCCGCTTTATCTGAGATTCACGAAGGACATGCGACCGAAAGAAAAATAGTAGAAGGAATAGTGAATCTCACGCCACTTGCGGTCTGCGATGTCAGGAAAGGAACTTCCGATTAAAGATGAGACCGGGAGTTTCACAATTCCTTGTAATGTTGGAGGGAATGGAATTCCATGAAGCTCTCTGTGACTCGGGAGCTAGTGTCGATCGATGCCTCTTTACGTTGCCCGAAATTAAGTTTAGGGAGCTTATTCCTAAATGACTACTCTTCAAATAGCGAATGAGATCGATGGTGAGAGCTTTGAAGGGGTCATTGAAGATGTGTTGATCTTTGTTGGGAAGTTTGTATTCATTAGACTTCATCGTTACGGACATGGAAGAAAGATTCACAAGTACCCTACTATTAGGAAGACCATTCACAGCTCTTTAGGCGACCCAGTTGACATGCGAGGTTCTTATCTTAAGGGTTGGAGAAGAAGCTCTTCACATGTTTAACCTGATTAAAAGTATGCAAAATATAGATAGGGAAAAGGAAAGTACAATGTAGGCGATTTTGTCTCTATTCAAACCACGATGTTACTGATAGTTGTAACCTCCGGTTTTTATCAATGAAAGAGATGAATTCCCGGTATGCGAGATATACGATACGAATTTCCATGCGGCGAGTTTTCATGCTATAGAAAGCGTATTGAGCTTGAAGCAAAGCGAAAGATAATGGGAAGATAGTGAAAAGAGGGAAATTCATCGAGACCGTCACGAGAGATACGGTTTTGAAAGAGTTGCCATGTCATTTAAAGTATGCCTACTTAGAATTACCAAAGAAAAACCGTTGATCATTTGACCCAGTTAAGTGAGAATGAGGAACAAAGATTCTTTGGAAATATTAAGGAAGCATAAGGAATCGCTAGCTTGGTCCATTGAAGAGAGTGAAGGGTATCAGTCCATCGATTTGCATGCATAAGATTACCTTTGAAGAACTTCAAGGACCATCACGTAGAACACCGGAGGAGGCTGAATCCAGTGATGAAGGAAGTAGCCAGGAAGGAGGTGCTTAAATTGCTAAATCTTTGGTTTATCTATGCTATCTCGAGACCTGATCCTTAGGTGAGCCAGGTTCATGGTTCCAAAGAAAGGGGTTTCTTGTGATCGAAGTAAGAAAATGAATTGATTCCAGCAAAACGGAGTGACGGGATGGAGGGTATGTATTGATTCACAGGAAATTGAATACGGCAACGAGAAAAGATCATTTCCTTTGCCTTTCATTGATCGGATGTTGGATAGATTAAGCGGGACACCCTCACTTTTTGTTTTACGGATTAGATTTTCGGGATATAATCGGATTGCTATTATTGCACCGGAGGATCAAGAGAAGACCCGTTCACATGCCCTTATGGTACCTGCATGAAGGATGCCATTTGAGTTATGTAATGCTCGACTACATTCAGTGCATGATGTCTATATTCTCGATTTGGTTGAAGAAGTGATGGAAATATTCATGGATGATTTCTTTGTGTATGGATCCGACTTTGATCAATGTTTAAACAATTTGGAAACAATACTTCAAAGATGCGAGACAAGCATTCTTAACTGAATTGGGAAAAATGCCATTTTATGATAGCAGGTATTGTTCTTGGGCATAAAATTTGCGCTCTTTGAATTTAGAAGTTGATGAGTCTAAAGTATCCATTATCAGAACTCTTGCACCACCTACCACGAGTAAAAGGAGTAAGAAGTTTTTTGGAACATCTTTGGGTTTCTGAGGAGATTTATCAAAGATTTTTCAAAAAATAGCCAGACCATTATGCGATTCTTGGAAAAGATACAAGGTTCAATTTTGATGACTCTATGAGAATGCTTTTGTGAAATCAAGCTCAAATTAGTACGGGCACATAATTGCTGCCCATAATGGGATCGGGGATTTGAAATAATGTGATGCAGTGATTTTGCTATGGGAGGCTGTGTTGGGGCAAGAAAAGAGAGAAGTATTCGGGGGCCATACTATGCTAGTAAGACCTTCAATGAAGCACGGAGAACTACTCAACGGCGAAGGAAATGCTAGCCATAAGTATTTGCTTGTGAAAAATTTAGGCCGATACATTTTGGGATCCCATGTGATAATTCACAACGATCATCACGGCCAATCGAAGTACGATGTCAAAAAGGAAGCTAAGCAGATTGATAAGGTGAGTCTTCTTTGTTGCAAGAAGTTTGATTTGGAAATAAAGGACAAAAAGGGATGTGACAATGTGATGGCCAGGCCACTTGTCAAGAGTAGAAAAAACTTGATGATGAAGAAGAAAATGCGATTAACGAAGAGCTTCCCGGATGGCTTGATTATTCAAGGTTTCCTTCGAGCTCCCATGGTATCTTGTGTGTGAATTATCGGCTTGTGGAGTAATGCCTTGAGTCGACTACCAACGAAGAGGAAACTGAAGTGACGGCGAGATATTATATTTGGGATGACCCACTTTATTCAAAGAATGCGACATGATAATACAGAAGATGTGTGCCGGGAAGGTGAAGCAAGCAACATTTAAATGAATGCCATGCATCACCATATGGGGGACATTTTCGGGAGTAAGAGCAGTGCCGCAAGATACTCAATCGAGGGGTTTTATTGGCCTTATCTTGGTGTGCGAGTGGAGTAAAATTGTGTGATTGATGCCAAAGGATTGGAAATATCATTGTGAGGAATGAAATACTTGCCCTAAGTATGGTGATACAAATTTTGATGTTTAGGGGAATGGGTTTATGGGACCTTTCCCACCATCATTTGGAAACCTATACATCTTTGCTAGCAGTAGATTCTGTCTAAATGGGTGGAAGTAGTAGCTGTCAAGGAATGATGCTAATACGATTGTGAGTTTCTTGCGAAAGAATATTTTGAAGCGGGTTTGGAACCCCGGAACCATCATTAGTGATGGGGGAACCCATTTGCAAACAAAATATTTGCAAAACTCATGGCTTGGGTATGGGATCAAGCATGTAATGATTTAGCCCTATCATCCCCAGGACCAATGGACAATGATTTCAACGAGGAGAGATCGAAAGAGATACTTGAAAGGTATGAGCTCGACGGAAGGGTGGTCTTCCCAAACTTGATGATGCACTTTGAAGCTACGAATTTGCATACAAGACCCCATTGGAATGTCCCCATACAGAGTTGTTTTTGGCAAACCATGTCATCTACCTCTTGAATTAGAATACAAGGCAATGTGGGCCATTAAAAAGTTAAACTTCGATTTCAAGGCTGCGAGGAAGAAAGATTGCTCAAGTATGCAGATTGGAAGGCGAAATGAAGCCTATGATAATGCTAGAATATGCAAAAGACAAGACAAAGGAAATGGCATGATCGAGAAAATCCTTAGAGGAAAGAGTTCGAGCAGGGGAACGAGGAGTCTTTGCTTTTAATTCCTAGGCGAAGTTGTTTCAGGAAAATTAAAATCCGATTGGAGTGGGCCATACACGGTGGTATCAAGTACTTTCATTTGGAGCAATAACGCGAAGTTTGATGATGGGGGGAAAGAATTCCAAGGTCAATGGACAAAGGTTAAAGCATTATCTCAACGAGAGGGAAGAGGAAAGTGAAGAACTCAGTTGGTTCTTGAGAAGAAGAAGAACCACAACGACAAGTCCCGACTAAGGACTCAAAGGCGAAGCGACTAATGGGAGGCAACCCATGAGGATTTAAATTACGTTTAAATTTTGAATTATTTCTTTTCTTCTAGTTTGATAAATTAGGTCGATTTGTTTCTAGCGGGGATAGATTTAATTTTTGAAATAGATTGTAGTTTAATTAAATTTTTGAATATTGCGATTGATTTTAAGACGGGTTAGGTATGGAATAGCAGAGCGACTACGGGAGTAATTCCGTGACTTGCGGAGGTGTGACATGAGAAAAAGGGAGTGAAACACCCCCGTACCCGACTCACTGTAAGATATATATTTGAATTAATTGTTAAATCTTTGCTTAAAATATGCTGAAGAGATGTCTAAGCGGGTTAGGAACAATAAGAGAATTCAAAGTTTTGAAATCATTGAATAAAGGGCTTGAATCACAGCCAATGAGGGTTATGTACGACAAAACATTTATCCTCTGAGAACATTGAGTGTAGTGACCACTTTGGAAAGAACAATTAGTAATTATGGAAGAAAGGGAGATGCATGTCGCGCGGTGAATTAAGTTTCAAAGAGAAGGATTGTCGCCACATCAAACCGATCTTTGAGAACCTGTATTGTCGCGACATATTGGGTGGTGATCGCGACATTAAAAAGTCGACATGTACTGACTCCACTCACTTCAAAAAACCTAAATTTAATGACCTAAAATAAAAGAGCGGAATTGAAGTCGCGTGATTCTTAATTGAATCATTAATATGACATTGATTGAATTGCAAATGTTAGAGCTTCTTCCATTCTCGACCCACATAACCACATTCGCACGTCTTCCTAGAGATCTCGACCTCAGAAAACTACAGCATTCCAGCGTGGAAAGCTTTTCTCTTGCTTCAATGATGAAATTCCCACCACTGGTTCCTAGCCTAGAGCGAGATAATGAGGAACCAATTAATCGGGGAAAGAAGAAGAAACTGGAAACAGTTCAAGATGAGATTAGTCGGGAAGAAGCGGCCGGAGAGATGCCATCAACGCCCCGGAAGTTCGACAACTACTCCAAGAGACGAGGCTTGAGAAGGGGAAGGAAGGAGAGAGAAGAGAAGAAATTAGAAGATTTCATATCAGATGAAGCTTATTCAGAGTGGAAGAAATCTTATGCTAACAAGGTTTTGTGCAAGAAGGAGATTCAAAACCACTGTGACTCCTTTGAGGAGGGAGATGATAGAGCGAGAGAGGATGGGAGAGTCTCTGCGCACGGAAAGCTTCGGGGGTATCACGACTGCAGTGAGAGGTTTTATTCAATATGGTAGGAAGGAAGGATGGGCTAGTTTATGTTAGAGAATGCGGGTCTCATCACGAAGCGAGGCCATCGATAGGGCCTATGGGATGACAATACAAACATAGCTCCAAATTCAAGAAAATTTTGGAAAAACTGAATTTTAGAAAAGATTGCCGAGCTCAGCGATGGAAGGCGATTAGACAAGAGAAGGAAGCTAAGAACTGAATAGGGAAGCCTCACGAAATATTGAAAGTATGGTTTTACTTCCTTGCATCTGTTTTGGTTCCAACAAAACATTTATACCTGATGAGAGGAAACAGAACATCTTCTTTGTCACGCCATACTCAAAGTGCGGGATCAATATAGGAGTTATCATAGAACTCTATCATGAGGCTATCACCAGAGGAGCAAAGGAATTACGCTTCCTCGTCCATTACAATCACGATTCTATGCTTGAAGGTGGGGTGAAAAGGTGGGAGTCGAAGAAGAAGTCCCGAGGCTTCACCATCGCCCCGGCGGGAGTTAGCGAGGGCGAATCGGAGGAAGGGTCTTGGTAGAGACGGAGGTGAAGCCAAGGTGAAGGACCGAGAAAAAGAGACCCGGAGACCACGATCGAGGCTTGAGCACCCGGTGACATCACGACCCTGATGGGATGCAATGTTTGCGGATAATGAAGGGGCGGGATAGAGACGGCCCAATAGACTTCTCCATCCCTTGGCCGGTTCTCCTCTTGTACAAAGCAGAATTTCCAACACGGGAGAAAGCTGAGAGGAGCCTGAGAGACATTCGATTAAGGCTCTGATTTGATGCGAAGAATAGAAGAAAGAGAGTGGAACTTAAACAGGGAATTCAAGAAGGGATGTATGAAAGAATTGAAAGAAGAGACCAACGAGTGGGAAGAAGAGTTAAGCAGAAAGAGGGCATGAGGTGGAGATCCAAGAGAGAACAACGGTGGAAGGAAGGCGAGCGAAGAGGCAGGATGGGAAAAATGTTGAAGCGCCCGAGAAGAAGAGTTGAAAGCAATGAAGGAAAGAGGTCAAGATCTTTCTTGAAACTGGCTGAGTCATGAAGCTTTATAGCAAGCGATTTGATCGGATGCTCAACTCACAGCGTGTTAGAAAAGAGATAAAAGCATGTACCCGAATTTGGGGGCTTGATAAGGGTTTCAAATTACTATACAAATCTGAGGAAATTTGGAAAACAAAGCGAGCGATAGAGACAAGCGATGGAAATGAGATATAGATGGAAAGGAATGGTGGAAAATTTAGATTTGATCAACAACAATCTTATGGAATTCTTAGAAGTGATGGTGAAATGGAAAACCTGATGAATGAAGAAACTGGGAAAGGCGAGGATGAGTTTGAGCAAAGAAGGTTGATCTCTCTAATGAATTTTCATTGAAGAACAAATGGAGAAAGGAAACCAGAAGAGAAAGCGAAAGAAGAGAAATGAAAATCCACGAATTTCGGCCCATCTAGAGTACATTGGACTAGATCCCCCAACATTTTATCGGAGCTATTTGAAAGAAAAAAATAAACATGCTCCTTGCCTAACCATTCCTACCATCCTTATAAATCTTGTGTATCCAACGATTTGCAAATGAATCAGAAATAAAATGAAAATTTAAATAGAAAGTATTGTGTTGCTATTTGCAATTGATTGTTCAATGTTATGTTGCTTTGTGATTGCATGATTAGGAATTCCAAGGTAGGAAATAGTTCCAGAATAGCGCCTGAAGACGTTATCTTAATTGAATGACGGTTAGAGTAAGGTAAGAGTGAAATGAGGAAAAATTGCGAGAATAGGACAAAATAAATCCCTATTTTAATTGAAACCTGAGTGCTGAAAAAAATTACTTTGTTGCGATAAGTCAGTTAAGAGGAAGGTATCTGACCGGATGGAACAAACATATTTTGAGTTTGTGGTATGAGCAGTAAGTCAAGGAACTTTTATTTGAATATCAATTAACTTAACTACTCATAAATAAAAATGGAATTGACTACTCCTTATAGTTAGTCCGCGGTGATAAATCCAGTTCTAAATTTGTTAGATTATTGATTGAGCGAAATCCTAGGTGATTCAGGCGACAAGAGTGATACCCAGGCCATTCTTGGATAGTTTGACCATTCTAGCCATCCCTTTATTCATATCTTTGATGCATATCACGGTAGTTCAGAGAAGTGGGCGACAAGCTATTTTTTCAAAAATAGACCCGATGGAAACTGACTCATCCTAAGACATCAATCGCCCGAGTAAAGAACCTCACGATTACCAGGGAATTCAAAAGAGGAAGAAAAGTAGAAGTTTGGGAGTATATATTTTAGGAACTCAAGGAATGAAAAGAAAAGGCAAGGAAGAAAATGCGTTGAGAAAAGAAACTAGGGATAAGTTTTATCTTGTGGCCTAGCTCCTGCTTGAACAATTAAGTTCTTAGGGGTGTTTTGAAACACCTAGTACCTAATACCTTCTGGTATAGAATTTACTAACCAAAGTTAAGCTAAGAGTGTTAGAAAGCCTAAAAGTTAAAACTTGCACTATCCCTTAGTGGTAGCAAACTAAGGAAATTCCTTATTAGGAAATTATAAGAGTAAAATATGGGGAATACGAGTTAAGGCTTGAAGAAATCAAAGATATCCTAAACATGAAGTTTAGGGAGTTTATTAGAGAAACTATAAGAAGAAGGGGTAGAAGAGAGAAAATGTTCGAGTCGATCTTAACACAAAATTCCTTCCATCCACACCCGTACCCGAACCTCCTGATATAAGCCCCGAAAAGACACGATTGATCTGGAAGAATTTGAATTCACCTACATTAGTGGAGATCAATATGAAAACAAGCCTATGGAATTTGGAAGAAAAACAATCAAAATTGTGAAGAACTTTAGGGAGTTAAATGACTCAGCGTGATAAAATGAGAAAGGAAAGCAGTTCATTATTCAACGGGATCAGTAGGTATATTGTTTGTAAACAATTTCAACATGTTAGTTTGCGTAGCATAAGAGTAGAGACCAACCTTGAAGTTGGACTTGAAGCTAGATGTACGAAAATTTTGCATACGCTTACGTACCCAATTAATTGAGATAAGCTGCAGAGACAAATCACGAGAAAAATGTCCTTAAAAATTATTTTGTTTGAGGACAGAAACAATTCTTTCTTTTTCTTTGCTTGAGGGCCAAAACAAAACTTTAAGTTTAGAGGAGTTTGATAGGCTTAAAGTCATTTATTTTAGTCCATTTCTTTTGATTTTCGGTTAAAATTGAATAATTGATGTCTGAGTGCTGAAGAAACTCACCTATTTTCATTAGCGGGAAGAGAAAGAAAGTAGAAAAATCGACCAATAAGTGGAGGAAAGTGCGGTCGAATGGTAGAAGCGAGAAATAAAGAAAAGAATTGTGGTTCATTGATGCGATTTGGGGGTTTGCAGTCAAATTACGAGGAGTCGCGACACGAGAATTGAAGGAATTTGATGCGGTCGCGACGGTAAGTACAGGAATCAGCGGTGAAGAATTGTCGGGAGCTAAAGGCGGCGTCGCGGCGGCGTGCGAGGTGACAGCGATTGATGTCGTGACTAGGATAAGGAAATTAGCGACGAAACACCTTTAAGGTATGAGAGGTTTGGGTAGTGAAGCGTAGGAACCGGTGATCATCAGCGTGAGATTGATGTCGCGACATCGATGATGTCACGACAAGAGGCTGAAGTCGCGACATCAAGAACCATAAAGAGAAGACTGCAAGCCATAAGCTGATGTCGCGACATGAGATCGAAGTCGCGACACCGGACACCTTTCGATTGAAGAGGTGAAGTTTCATGAAGTAGTCTGACTCTTGACTCGAAGTCGCGACATCGAAGACAAGTTAGCGCAATTGACTTAAAGCTGATGTCGCGACGTGGGATCGAGGTCGCGACATCAGGAACGACCAGATCAATGATGCAGAGCCTTAAAGAGATGTCGCGACAAGATATTGATGTCGCGACAACATGAGCAACTAGTTGAAGCCTACGGTTCTTTAAGATGATGTCGCGACAAGAGATCGATGTCGCGACATCCAGCGGCCTATCGATTGAGTTTGCGGATGGCTTGAGGCGAGTCGCGACAAGATATCGGCGTGTCAGCGACATCGGAGAAAGAACAAAGTGAAACTGCGAAGTGTGAGAAGATGTCGCGGTAGAATGGCGTCATGCGACCGCGAGAATGACTAAATCAAGGCTACATAGAGTAAGGCGAAGTCGCGGCGTGGGATCGGTCGCGACATGGAGTGATGTCCGCGACAAAGGGCGAAGTCGCGACGGAGCGATGAATTGGGCTTGGATGCCAAAATCCACGGTACATTGGGATTAGGGCGATTGAGGAACCGCATAAATACGCAGCTATCGACTCATTAAAGCGACTTAGCGGCCGGGCGAAGTGCGGATAGTGAAAGCTCATTTTTATTTTTTTCTTCTTTTTCTTTTATTTTTTAATTTTTCATATCAGTCGTTTTAGAGTAGATTATGCTCGTATTTTTTATTTTTTTCGATTGTATTTTACGAATCTGGATGTTATCGTTTGTTTATTTGAATACGAGAATTCATTTTATTTTCAAATTACTACGAAATGTTTGAAGTTCGAGACAAATTTTGGAATTAGGTGTTTGAGTTTCAATTTGCGATCTTTCTTATGAGTGAGGAGGGATGCTTATCGTGTAATTCGATGGTGGGAATCCGGCTTCCATTAAGTGAGCGTTATAGTAGGTATCTTTCACGTAGTCGTTTCGACTTGTTAATTTAGGTTAATAAATTTACTTGGTTTTGGGTTTATTTTCTTGGGATGAATAACGGTGTCTTATACTGTTAAGATTTGCGTCATTGCTCGATTTCAAGGAGGTCCTCTGAGTGACACGGGAAGACATTCCTGAGTAATGTACATTTCTTTGAAAATTATATTAACTTTGCTATTAGGGATCTTTTGAGCTTGCAAGTTCATAGATAAATCCTCTTCTCACTTGAAATCAGAAAGTTGAATGAGTTATCTATTTAAACAAACAAAGAGTTCACCTCAATTCGGATAGTGAAGGGCCAATCCGTGTTAGTGAGATCTAATCAGGAAAGGTTGATCTATTACAATTTCGAGGAGGAACAATACGGAAGTTGTATATCCTTGCTTGGCCAGATAACTTAGGAGCTAAGGTTCTGATCCATAAAATGGTATGAAGTATTGCAAAGAAAATGCAGTTAAGGAAGTCCCTTTTAAAAGTAGTTATCTAATTCCACTGTATTCAGAGAATCGAGGTCGTAGAATAGATAATGAAATGTGGAGTGTGGAGAGATCGGTGCCTTGCAACGGGCGATTTTGAAATTTGAGATGTCGAAATCTTATCGGGAATTATCTACGAGGAATCGATAGTTCACTATAGCCCATTTCAATTAATGTGTCTTAAAGGATAACTATTCGGTATTGAGTTCTTTTAACTAGAAATTCATTATTCTTTATTCTATTTTTTTTTTCAGCTTGTTGGTTAGTTCAGTTATTTTCCTTTTGTTCGTTTAATTTTCCAGCACCTTAATGCTGGATCCTACTATCATTTTTGTGGTCCAAATAGTATGGAAATTGAGTAGTCAGGGTAGTTGATTTAAAATTCTTGAGATCTACGTAGGATCGATATACGAACTTAAATGCATTTTATTACTTGTCGGCACATTGCACTTGCGAGAATATCGGACAGGAAACCAACTTTGAAAAATGATTTACTACAAGAGATTGGTGGTTTTATATAGTATAATATCAACAAGTTTTATGGCGAGGGATTAGTTAATAGTCCTTTGGTAATGGTGTCATAAATTTGTATATATAACTAATGTTTGGTCTCCTTAGTTTCATGGCTTGCAGATTGGGGATTAGGCTGATAGTCCTTTGGTGATAACGTCATATCTTGTACATAACTAATGCATAAATATGCGACATGTTTGGTCAACACACATATCGATATTGAACTCCCAAGGTAGCCAAAAACACTTGCAAAATAAACAAAATAACCTCGAAGCGGCATAAAGTGATACTAAGTAGACACGAACACCTCAATTGGCTTAATTGATACGATTGGTGCGCAGCACTCAAAACTATATCTCGAATAGGGCTCGAAAATAGCACTATTTGGGCACTAATCGATGATTCACCGGCATCAGTGTCAAGCCATGGTGAGGCGGGGCAGATGGTCTCCATATGCCTTTCCCAGCAGCGATAAAATTTCTCCTTTGTCATGGTACGCAAGGTGTGGGTACCTCTTCAAATTGTTGGTCTTGTGGGCATTGAAGAACTTCTTCAAAAATTCTTCTGCGGCTACGCCGGTTCACGATGGTCCTTAGTAGTAAGATTAAGCCAATTTTTGGCTTTGTCTTTGAGGGTCAAAGGGAAAGCTTTCATCTTGAGCAAGTCCATATCAATTGCACCCTCCTTAAAAGTTGTGCAAACTTCCTCGAAATCCCAGATATGCATGTATGGATTTTCATTTTCCATACCATGAAAAGTTGAGGGCTTGAGGCGCAGGATGGGCCTCATTGCTACATCCTCGGCGGGGTATAATGCACGGTGCACTCGCATGGGGGTGTATGTGATCCTCATTGACTTTGTAGGCATTGGGCTCCCTTTGAACCTGATGGCTCTATTTCTTGGAGTTGGTGGTTCCATCAGTTCTTTGTCTGCAAGCGATTTCACACCCTTGCTCAACTAGAGCACTAAGCCTTTCAATCACACTGCAGTGTTTACAATCCCACTACATAGCTGTTATGAACTCACACACAACAAGCGAGAAACCAAGCAAAACAAGGCTACGAAGGTTGATGCTAGGTAAAATAGAAAAACAAGGAAAAATACGTATGTCTGATTACAAAATTCCAAATCCTGAGTGAGCGTAAATGGGGAAAAATGGTAAAATAAAAGAAATGAGAATTCACGACACTTGTGATGTGGATCACAAGTTCATAGCTTCTCTTTCTGCAACAGGGCACCATCTGACAGCGCCATTTGATTCATGCCACGGAGTAGGGTGTTAGAATCAACAATGTTATATCTAAATTCCTCCTCACTAGTAGCAAGCTACTACAATATAGTGGTCTAGAGATTCGAACACGGGGATGGGTTTCTTCGTGAGAAGAGTTGCATTAGTTAAGAAAATGGTGTTTTCTCTTTGGATTTAAGGTTTTTGTAAAAACAGTGTGGGTGAATGGTTGAGCGAAATAAATCGAAACTCAAGTATAAAGAACTCCTTGAAGTCTCGGGCCACTGGGCTTAGGGTTCTAAGTCAACCGGCATGTCCTCGGGTCTTTTTCCTCGTGTTGCGGAGGACGACCTATAGTCATTTCCCGTCTGGATCTTCCGTTTAAGCTTTAAAACCTAAGCTATAATTTTTCCTCTTGACAATGGCATTTAATGAGCATAAATGCTCCCGGACCCAGGAGTGAAAACACACCTCCTAAACCTACCATTACGGTAACTAATAGGAAACTGACTAAGCGGGTATCAATGGATCTAGTGATAAGTATCCTTGAACCTTGAAAAGCTTGACAAATAAGCGTTAGTGAGGGCATGCACAGGAATTTTAACCTAAGGTGAAGCGAAACATGACACCCATAAATTCTTACATGAAAAGCAAGAGAACAATTAGTTTACCTCAAAACTAACACCTAGTGGCCTTCCTCTTCAAGGATGAGGGGCCTTAGCCAAGCATCCCTTGATTTGTCATCATCAAAGGGTGTTTGAATGGTGAGAAAGTACAAGAAAATGAAGGAAAGAAGAAAATCACAAAACCGGCTGAGGAAGAGCTTGGCGCCCAATTTTGTGGAGTGATTAATTGGTAGAAAGTTGATTGATGTTACAAGCTTGGCGAGCTTATATAGGTGCTTTCGATTACGAAATTACCAAAATGTATAAAGGAACCAAAATTACAACAAGGGTAGATTTGAACAAAGCCACAAAAATCGTGTCAAAAAGCGATCGACAAGCGAAGTGCGGGAGACGGTGTTAAAATTTTGCGACACAAATTCTGCCGAAAATTATGAGGTTGCAAAGATTAGCAACTTCGAAATTGCGGGTTGCGGGTGCTGTAATACTGCAAAATTTTCACTGTGTCTTCCTTCTCTTCAGTATTTTTGCTCCAAATTTCCTCTTGTTCAATCATGCATCTTCGAATTCGACTCGGTTTCATCGTGTTCGAATCGAATTGAAGATAATGAGGTATTTGGCCTGCAAAACTACAAAAATAGCTACAAAAATGTGATTAGTAGCAAAGTCGGGACCTCAATGTATCAATTGGGTTATTTAAGTTGATTAGTACACAAAAAGTGCTTAAAATATGCTATAAACAGGGCTCAAAATAGCACTATTTGGGCACTAATCAATTAATAAGATTATTGCCTTTGATTAATAAGATCAAGGGTAATGTTGACAAATTCTAATCAATACCCAATAATTAATTGATCATGTAGATTCGGCAATGAGTAAAATTGTTGTAATCACTAATCATCATGGTTGAACTCATAGCATTTTGTATGGGTTTGTTCATTTGTTCTTTCAATAAGCGTGTTGTTTTCTTTTTTCTTTTTTTTTAAATAATTGTTACATACTAGGACAAGCCTTTCATGATTCAGTTCCAGCTCACAATTCACATAGCTAATTCATTGCATGTAATCAGTTAAAATTACTTTGCTTTGTTGAACCTATTTATTTCTTTTGAGTTCCATTTTCCTTTTGCTTTGTTTTGTTTATGTAATTTTGTTAGCATTAGGCTTTGCTGTCCTAATTTAATTTGGACCTTATAGTTTTTATTTGGTCCCTAATTTGGACATTATGGCTTTGTGTGTTGTTATAGGAATATGACGATATGAATTCTCAATCTTAGAGATAAGATACATGGCTTCTACCAAACATTCGTGGCAAGAGTGATCCGGCGTGGGATCCTTCTTTGTTCGAGGAGTCCATATAGAAATATTACCTACGCATGTATTGTGCAAAATCGTTTAAAGGTGGAGGATCAATAAGATGAAATATCATCGGCTTACATTCTGAGGGCGAATATCATCCTGTAAGAAGTGATTTCCAAATGAGGTGCGGATTGAAATTCGTGATAATCTTAAACAAGGAGAATTAAAAAATAAGGCCCTTAAGGAGGCACTTATGATGCATTTGATGATGTTGAAGAGGAGGAAGTGCAAATACAAGAGCAAGAGGCATCTGAAGATGAAGAAGAGACATCTGACGAATTGAAGAGGGCGAAGAATAAGATAAAGAAAGCGAAAAGAAAAGAAAAGAGAAGGAAAAGGAGAGGAGAAGGAGAAGAGAGAAGACAAAGAAATTACACTTCAGCATCCATCAAGTCTGCATTTTCTAGTAAGAGTGCAAAGCATAGAGCTAATAGCTCTTGCTAAATGGTTTTATGATGCATGCATTCCTTTTAATGCCATTAATTCTCCGTACTTTAAACCTGTTGTAAAAGCAATTGCTGGTATTGGTGCTGATTTTGGAGGACCATCATATCATGATATGAAGGTCAATTTGTTAGAAGAATGCAAAAAAGAATTGGATTTTCTTATAAATAGCTATCGAAGTAATTGGAGGGATAATGGATGCACAATTATGGCAGATGGTTGGGTGATCAAAGGAATGACGTACTTTGATTGAATTTTTACGGTGTATTGTCGGTTGGTTTGGTATTTGTAAAATCATTGATGCTTGATCTTGTGAAGATCACGAGACCTTTTATTTCGTATATTCTCTGAAGCGGTTGAATGGGTTGAGCCATCTAATGTGGTGCACATAGTTCTTGACAATGCAACCTTATAAATTAGGCGGAGTAAGCTACATGAGAAGTATGGTAATGTTTGTTGGTCTCCTTGTGCTGCTCATTGCTGAATTTAATTTTGAAGGATATATGTATGTCATGTGAGTTCACTTGCTTCTAAGAGCTTCTCGTAACCAAGTTTGTGTCTGATCATGAGTGTCATATTATCATGGTTGAGGAAGTCGATGGAGTTGGAAGGAGATTGTGCATCGGGTATAACTCGTTTGCCACCACTTTATGCCACAACAGAGTCATGTGAACACGGATATGTCGACATCACTAGTGAGTAGCAAGTTTTTATGGAGCATAAATTATACAGTATCTGAGGAGACTGCTTCTACAATTGTTTTAGATCGCAAGTTTTGGGATGAGTGTGATGATAGTGAAGGTTGTTACTCGATTGTGAGTTCTTGCATATTGAACTCGATGAAAAACTTTATTTGGAGTTACGTTTATGAAGGTATTATTTATTTTATTATAAATAGTTAAATACTTGATTAATTTTTTAGTTTTAGTTAATTTAGTTTATTAACTTATTTACTAATGTTCATTATTGAATTTCTTATTTTTTTTTTTATTATGTTTATATTTTTACAAGGTATGCTTCGGACAAGGTTGGCTATCTGAAGACCTTCATGAATAAGAAGGATCTTTATCAGCCACACATTAAAATTATTGATGATCTATAGGATAAGCATTTACGAGGCGCAATCTCGAGCAAGCGCTTATTTTCTCAATCAGCCATTTCTATATGCGGAATAATTTTGTTGACACAATGGAGAAGCTACGGCTAGCTTACTTGATTAATGACAGTATTTGTAGTGATAGCTTCCAAGCAATGAAGTTAGGATATATCGAGAGCCTAAGGGAGTTTTGCACGACGGTCGGCGATAGCGCGCAAACCTTCAACACATATTTTATGCTTATATTACTAATTAATTTTAGATTTTATTTTATATGACAATTGTAACTATTTATGGAATTATTTTACATGTAGATGAATGAGTGGAATTATTTAATACTTGTCTTTCGTATTTTACAAAAGATTTGGCTATCGACTTCTTAGCGAACAACCATCATCTGGATGTGAAAGAAATTGGAGTTTATTTGATCGCATCCACACAAAGAGAAGGAATAAGCTGGAGCACAAAAGACTAAATGATCTTGTTTATGTCAATTATAACCTGCGACTAAAGTATAGGTAAATTAAAAACTCTATGCTTAAATGACACTTGTTGATTTCTTGTTTTATAAATTTAAATATGTTTTTATCTTTTTATTTTTTATTTTGAAGGACTCACTACCAAAACAAGAGTTATGATCTTGTGGTTATTGATTGCGTTGATACTATTGACTTTTGGATTATTGAAGAAGAAATTCCTGATTTTCGTGATGAAGAAGTGAATAATATTATTAATCAGAATAATCCATTTCCTATGCTTATTGAGACTTTCAATATTGTTGGCGCCCAAGGTAATTTTTAAAAATTTGTGTGTTATTTTATTTTGTTATATGTATTTATTTATTTTAAGTTAAATGGGTTATTTTTAAAAAAAATTTATGACAACGATTTAGGAGTGGATATATTCGGAGCCAGTGATATTCCGGTGGATGTTCCAATGTCACTTGCTTTAGTATACCGAGATGGAGATGACGATGTCTAATCTAATGTAACTTGCTAATTGTCTAATTTTATTATTATATGGAGTATGAACTTGATTATATATTGGATGTATCTCTTTAATATGTATTGGATGTATCTCTTTAATTTTATTGTTCAATGAAAATTGAGTTTTATATATAAGAAAAAATATATTTTTTATTTTGTATATAGACCGGGTCTATCCCTCCAGTTGAACCCCGGTTCGACCAGATTGAACCTCTGACCCTTTGACCCTCTCCTCCTGCAGGTCGATACCACAGAAGTAGAATCACGAAAACCTTGATTAGGAGTGCTCTCATTTCAATTAGGATCAGTATACTTTAATTATAATGATCATTTCAATTAGAATTAGGAAAATGAGAATTACATATATACTAATGTATTCTTTTTATTCATTCAAAGTTTAATAATATTTTCAAGTTTCTCTTTTTAAGAGTTCTTTGTTGTTCTCTTATCTCTTTGGTGGATTTCTTTGAGTAGCAAGTTCGTGGCTTTTCATCCCTTGGTGGGGAAATAAGTTCCTATCCTTCTACATTTTCTACTCTTACCAATTCCGTCATCTTAACCTTAACCTCTACATAACCTTTTTTTCAACCTTCAACCCAACTCATTCCAAATCCGGTTCCATACTTGTAAGATCATCCTAAACCCTTTATTTCATCCTAAAATCTCCTAAAACCAACCATCCCTAACCTATAAAAACCTTAAATTCTTGCTAGCCTTAACCTTGCCTTGAAAAACACAATCGTAAGCTTCCTCAAAACAAAGATTGTTTTGCATCAAATCAAATCAAACATTTCCAAACCTAAAATAGTAATTCTAAACCTAATTTCATCACATATTAACCATAAATTAGCCCTAAAACCTTTAAGACCAGATATATCCCTTACCCATCAAAGTTATACCTATACCCCTAAACCACCACAAACCCATACCCTTACTTTCCTAAACCCTTAAATCATCCATCACGATCTTGTCCTCACATCATTTTCTATTCATAAAAGAATTTAAAATTTTAGAAATAAGTTATGAAAACAAAAAAAGTCAAATTCTAAAGCAGAAATTGCTTTAAAAAAAAACATAAAAAAGGTCCTTTCCTTTAAAATATTAATTTAATCGTTTTTTTATTTTACTTCTATTCACATTTGTATATTACATTGTACTATTTCGTTCTTATCAAGGATTCGATATTGGGTTATCTTGTACGTTCATCTCACTTTTTTACAACTTGAATAAGATATTAAGGGCTTAGTCTTTTGAGTAGTTAAAACTTGTACATGAAACTTAATATATATATATATATATATATATATATATATATATATATATATATATATATATATATATATATATATATATATATATATATATATATATATATATATTGAATATGATGATTCTACTAGCAATAGGGGCAAATTAATTTTAACGCCTCCTACGGAAATAGTATCCATATATTGTGCTTTATGATGAATGTTTTGACCATTATGTCCCATTGGCTTCAATGATGGTGTAGTAATTAATCTTATATAGTAAATAATAAACTAATACATTAGTAAAGAAACTAAATATAGATTTTTTTAACAAAAATAAGTATGTGTTCTAAAGCACAATTCCTAATGTTGGGATTGTGCGAAGTTTAGAATTTAATGCAAAACGTCCGAACTCTTCCTATGGGACTAAGAGTATGTAGAGCATTTATGCAAAAAATAAAAGCACAAACAATCTTTTTATGTGGTTCGACAACTGCCTATGTCCACAGGGTTGTACCAAGATGAAAGGATTTCCACTAATCTAATTCAAGGTTTACAATTAGTCTTAAGTGATACGAGACTCCTTCTCTAGCCACGACCCTTCTTGAAACCTAATCACTCATAGTGGAATTCAGAATGAACTCCTTCCATTCCACTTTTAAAAACATCACACACCCATAACCACATTACATCAATATAAAAGGAAGAAAATAAAGAACATCATCTTTCACACAAGGTGAAAGGCTTTTAACGTGCAATATCTCAGCGAAAGTGCCTTCCTCAGCACTCTTCAACGTAATAGAACTTTGCTTGTTCTTCCTCGAAACAAACACGAATCGGTGATGAGAACTTCCAAAGCCCTGAATTTATAGCCTTGCTAATCAATCTTGGAAGTCTTGATAGGGCTGGATCATTATCCTAATATGACTCCAACTCTACCTTCTATTTTTTGCTTGTTTTTAAGCTATCACTACGGAAATAGGAAACTTGGTGATCAACTATCCTCTTCAGAATAGAAACTTGATTTGTTTCTAATTCTGGTTCGATAACTTAGATTTCCAGATATGCTGTGATTTGATCTTTATCCTCTTGCTGAATTGATCCCAAGCCCATCGGTAACTTGCTCCCTAAGTACCTTTGCCTCAAAGTTTTTAGACTTTCGTACGTCCCACTTCTGCTTTGCTCTTAGTCTAGACTCCTTGAGTATGGCACGTCCCTACATTATGGGACAACCTCAGTCTGAACTACTTCTTGGTCCTATAAAGGAATTCATAATAAATCCATCAAATCTTCATCGAACTAGATCTATGAAGTAGCTATCTTCTTGTAGAACACTTGAAATGAAGATATGGACAATCCTAAACCCAACATTCTCCCCTTTTGTCTGTCTTTGACAAAAACATCTTTTAAAGAATGAGACAAGAAGATGCACTAAAGAGGGGAGACAAGAGGCACTTGACACTTTGGAGATGAAGATTTTCATTTCATTGATTGTCTACCCTTTTTACATGTCCGACCATATAATTTTGAAGGGATAACAAATTACAAAAGAAATATCCCTTATTCCATAGGCATTTTTTCTACACCCCCTTTTTTGTTGAAGACTTAGAATGTATGGGATCAAGGAAATGGCAAGTCTAGAGGCATTGTGTCTCTACTTTGCTCACCGTTTCATTCGAACTCTGGTTGGGCATTGGTGGTAACCTCTTCTAGTGACGGTGAAGGTGTGAAGACCGGTTGGCTAATCTTGGTCCCGAAAGTAGGTTCAGTAGTCTCTAGCGGATGTTCGATCTCTAATGTGGATGAGAGTTTCACTTCAGTCTTCGAATTCGAGTTCGGAATTGTGGTAAGAAAGGAGACGGTATGAGATCTGTGTACTCCTCAATATCACCATTGTCTAACATGGATAAGATGAAGTCCTTATCTTTGGACTTCTTCAATACTTCTATGAAAAGAATAATCTCTTCGGGCTACTTCTGAATGCCTTGGAGTTGTAACTCCAACAACTGTTTCTGCTCATATAGGTGAGCCAACATGTTCTCATGGGACCTAATGGTCCTTTCCAGAAGTTTGGACTTCTTTGGCATAGAGGTGGAAGGTTGGCCTATGGAGGTAGTAGTTGGTCAGAACTTTGGAAAGGTCTCAGGAAGTTTCCTTTTCATCTTACCTTTTGGGATGGCATCTTTTTCCTATAAGGGACATCTCTGAGATGATGTCCTTCATACAACTTATGACTAATGCTCATTTCAGCGGTTGGAGGCCCTAAGATGTTAATAGGGGTCATATATCAGCGAAGTATACCTAAGTGCTTTTGACAGAGTCGTGTTCTCAGCATGTTCGGGATGGGTTGAACACAAGCTTACAAGATTGAATTTTTCTCTTCATGCACATTTAGAAGAGCAAGGTGTAAACTTTTGTTATAACTATGCGATGGGTGATAGGCAGCCAATTGCACTTAGCGATCTTATGCAAGATAGAGTACCTAGAGGTGAGATAGGAGGAGCAAAGGTTGTACTTATATGGCCACGTTCTAACCTTTCCTCCAGTGATGACGTATACCATTGGATCAGTCTCGGGTACCTCTACCTCATTATTTGGAATGTCATGGAAATTCCAATATTGATTGATGAATCTTAGGGGAGGTGCATATACTTTGTCCCCACATAAGCGTCCGTTGGAAGTTCAGACTCGCAAGTTTCCCCATGTCCTTCGACATGTTCACATAGAACTCTAGGACAATTTGCCGCACAAAAGGGGACAATTTTGACAATGTCCTATAGGTTTGTTTCCCTAAGCAATTCCACAATCCTTAAGCGTTCAAAGTCCTTGGTATGCAAAGTTCATTCACTCATAAGGGTCCTCTTTGAAACAGATGCCTACAACATTGCATGGGAGGTAGATTTGAAAAACAAGGATGGAGATTGCTAACATTCAAATGCAGACACACTACTTCTTAGTTGGCAGGTTTCCTTAATTTAGGTTTCTTGACTGAGCCAAAGGTGGGTGGACTTTCTTGTCGCCAGAGGCGATAGTGACCGGGAAAGGAGAGGCTCAGATTTTTCCTAGTTTAGACTAGTGAGGTTTTGAAGCCCATCATCAATCAATTGTCAAGGATGCTTTGGATTTGGGATCTTATAATTTCTATAGGCGAGTTCCATCTTACGAATTGAAGTCTGGATCATTTTCTTTACTTATCTCGGATTTAGTTTTAGACTCACTAGTTTTTGCTAGTGTTCAAACGAGATTTCTCTTAGGGTTCGGACCTTCCACGCTGGGACTCCCTTCGATCAGACTAAGGGGTTGTTTCCTACTAGTGTGTATTGTAGGGACTTCTTCTTTAGATGTGACATAGGGCACAAGTGCTGGTGGTGGTGCTGAACACAATGATTCCACATCAATATGGTCCATATTTAGAACTTCTTTTCTTGACCTTCTGGAGTCGGTCTTACTGGATATGGTCATCACCATTTTAAAAAATTGACAAGGATCGAATATCTTACTGAATGTTCGGACCTTTTAAGGATTCTCGAATGAATCGTGAGAAAAACGTGATTTCATTTTTATTGTTGTTTTTCTTATATGAAGGTCCTCACCACCTTTTAGAAACCCAATTCCTATCTCTAATGATCTGTATTAAATAGGGCGTTGGGACGCTTTGACACGTGATCGCACATGCCTGACTTTGGGTTTTCTACAGATTTCCTTGCATCCTCTAGCCTTTAAAGCGGTCGAATAAGGCATGAAGCCACACTGTCTAGTGATTTTCCCTCGTTTAAAAAAAAAAAAAAAATCACATGATGCTCATTCCCAGGGATGGTATGAGAACTTCATACATGGTGGCATCCATTCTTAAGTGAAGATCTCGGTCCTCCTAGGATTATCACAATAGAAAGTTAGGACTCCTTTTGAAACGACATAGTCCTTAACCATATTTTTCAACCACCCTAGATGTGTCCACTCTCTGTTTGCCTCATGTGTCTTCTCATGGTGTGGAGTGTCGGTATGCCGGTTGATTTCTTGCTTAACCCGGGACCCCACACTCCATTTTTCGGCTTCTGACACTATACTTCTTTCTTCTAAGTTTATGCAAACCATTTGTTCCATACTTGGCGGTCTTTGTATTAGCTAGGAGAATTTCGAACTCAATGTCTTGATAGTCAGGATGTTGATGCATTCTTTCGACGATTCAAACACATACAGACTAGATGCTTAGTTCTAGGTGTAGTCCAAACTTTTTCTAAGACTTGGAGGCTTCTTTTACACATAGAAGCGTTCTTGGTTGCCCTAACAGTCATTCTTCTTTCTTTTGTCTTCTTCTAAGATGGTGTACTGGTGAAGAAGTTCCTTAATCCTCGAGGAAAGAGTTGCTTTAATTGGATGTCATGATCTTGGTGACATGTTCCTTCATTAGGGTGATGATTGAGATGAATTTTTCTCTATTCCATATTTGGATCGGCATCCTTTTCCTGATTGCATGTTGGTAGGACTATTCAAGATGGAGATGGACCGTGAGAACAACTTTTGCATAGATGTATCTTTTTCTATTAAAGATTTCTCCTCCTCTAATGCATGTTAGAACCATATGTAGTAATTTTAGTACACTCATTGTTATATTAAGTTGGAACTTGGTGCAGGATGGCAAGGCTCGTTCCCTTGACTTGCAGAGATCATTCATCTTATCAGCTTTTGCTTTCAAATCTAGATGACTTCAGTCTGCACAGTCTTTAAGACTCCACCTCTTGACTTGTGGAGTTCTCTTGTCTCAGCTTTACTCTCTTTCCTCATATTACTGATGTGGTAAATCTTATTATCATGAGGTTGCTATCAAGTCCGAATGTACCTGATAATCTCACGATTTTGTTTTCATCATTTCTACCTTTTATGGAGTAGCTCCTTCTGTTATGACAATTGATGTGAGAGCTATAAGACGACTTATTTTTTTTCTTGATCTCCATGATCTTCTTCGCTTGAGATCTGAGATCGAACCATTTTCAAGGTTCTGTCGCTTTCTTCTTTCTTTAGATCTCCACCTCTTGATTCCTCAAAAAAAATTTGGAGGGATGTCCCATGCTTCTTTTGTAGATTACGATGAAGCAGTGAGTCGAACATCTATCATTCATCCCACATTAAGATAGCATGGAGGCTTGGTGAAGTTACTTGTTGCTACTTTCTTTTCCTCACTGTTCCATTATGATCATCAAGTAGACGGGGGCATCCTACAAGCATTTCGTTCTTCATTGGATTCATCTAAAATTCACACACACACACACACACACGAGTAGAGCAACCTAGAATCTCACTCAAGAACTTAGAGTAACCTGCTCTGATACCAATTGACAAAAATAAAAATTGTACTACAGGCACGATTCTTGATGTTGGGACTATATTGCAGTTTGGACATTAATGCGGAACATTAGAACTTTTCTTGTGGAATTGAGAGTCTTCAAAGCATATATAAAGTATATGTAAAAAAATACAAGCACATACAATCTTTTTACATAGTTCGGCAACTGCCTACGTCCACAGGGGTGTGCCTAGATGCAAGGATTTCCACTAATCTAATTCAAGGTTTACAATTAGTCTCATGTGGTACGAGACTCCCTCTCTTGACCCTTCTTGAAACCTAATCACTCATAGTGGAATTCAAAATAAACTCCCACCATTCCCTTCTCAAAAGCATCGCACACCCATAACCCATATTACATCAATATAAGATGAAGAAAATAAAGAACATCATCTTTCACACAAGGTGAAAGGCTTTTAATGTGCAATACCTCAACCGAGTATCTGCACTCCGCACTCTTCAACACGTTCGGACTTCGCTTGTTCTTCTTCAAGCTTTGCTTTTGAAATCCGTGATGAGAACTTCCAAAGCCTTGAATTTATAGCCTTGCTAATCAGTCTTGGAAGTCTTGATAGGGCTGGATCATTATCTTAATATGACTCCAACTCTACCTTATATTTTTTGTACTTGCCTTTAAGCCATCACCGCTGAAATAGGAAACTTGTTGATCAAGTATCCTATTCAGAATAGAAACCTAATTTGTTTCTAATTCTAGTTCGGTAGCTTAGATGTCCAGATCTACTGTGATTTGATATTTATCCTCTGGCCAAATCGATCCTAGGTCCATGTCGGTACCTTGCTCCCATAGGACCTTGGCATCCAAGTTTGCAGACTCTTGTGCGTTCCACGTCTACTTTGCTCCTAGTCCAGACTTCCTGAGTCTGGCAAGTCCTTGCACCACAAGACAGCCTCAGTCCGAACAACTTCCTGATCCTACCAGGGAATTCATAATAAATTAATCAAATCTTCATTGAAACATTTTTTAACATAAAAATTGAATTTAAATTCCAACATATGAAGGGATCAAGAGACAATCATCCTTGAAGACTGTTGGTCTGCTTTAGCCAGTTAATTTCTAGGCTAATGTTTAACAGGTTGATCAAAACTGTCGTCCATAATTACACTAATGAAAGCATTAATAATACTAGATGATCAATGTAAAAATTCCTTTACATTTCAATAATATCATTAACACAAATTGCAGAATGTGAATATTGGATAAATATGATCCCGTGGAAAAAAACCAATCAATTGTAGTATACTTAGATTCATGACTCATGAATACAAATCAAAATCAAAATCACTTGAAGAAAGGGAAAACAATTATGCATCCAGGGCCAAAGCCCTTATTCTTTGCGCCATTCTTTTCCTTAAGTTTAATTAGGTGGTCGTCAGACAATGTGTCCCCCAAACGTCTGGATCCTTTTATTAATACTTTTTTGCCAACCAGTCAACTACAAAAAGGATAATAAAAACATTAATTCCAACAAAATAATAAAATCCAGGAGTGAATTATAAGCTAAAGTCTAAGTATTATACTTACATAAAACAAATAGAATAGCTAATTTATTAGTAATGGTATGGAGGCAGTGGTGATGGAGAAGGTGGATGTGAAGATTTATAGTAATAAGGTGGAAGTGGCGATGGAGAAGGTGGTGGTGGAGATTTGTAGACATACGGAGGAGGAGGTGATGGAGATTTGTAGACATACGAAGGAGGAGGTGATGGAGATGGTGGTGGTGGAGACTTATAGACATAAGGGAGGGAGGGTAGCGGTGATGGTGGTGGTGGTGATTTGTAGATGTATGGAGGAGGTGGTGAAGGAGACGAAGGAGGTGGAGATTTGTAAACATAAAGAGGTGGAGGTGAGGGGGATGGTGGTGGTGGAGATTTGTAGACATATGGTGGAGGCAGTGAAGGAGATGGAGGAGGTGGAGACTTGTAAACATAAGGAAGTGGAGGTGAGGGAGGTGGTGGTGGTGGAGATTTGTAAATGTAAGGAGGGGGAGGTTATGGTGATTGAGGATGAGGGGATTTATAGATGGAAGGAGGAGGTGGTGATGGTGAAGGTTATTTATAGATGTAAGGGGGAGGAGGTGAGGGTGATAGAGGAGGAGGAGACTTACAGACATATAGAGGAGGTGGAAATGGTGAAGGTGGTGGGGGTGGGGGTGATTTGTAGATGTAACGAGGAGGAGGTGAAGAAGAGGGAGGGGGTGAGGACTTGTAAACATATGGAGGCGGAGGTGAAGGAGATGGTGGTGGTGGTGGTGGTGGTGGTGGTGGGAGACTTACATAGACATAAGGATGAGGTGAGAGATTGTGATTGGAGGAAGGATTTACAAACATGTGGAGTGGAAGGTGATGGTGAGGAATTGGTAGGGGTGATTCATAGATGTAAGGAGGGAAGGGAAGGAGATGGAGGAGGTGGGGACTTGTATATACACATATGGAGGTGGAGGGAGCGAGAGATGGTGAGTGAGGTGGAGATTTATAAATGAGGAGGGTGGTGATAGTGACCTAGAGGAGGGAAGACTTATATAAATATAAGGAGGTGGTGGTGGCAGGAGAAGTGGAAAAGACTATAGCGGTAGGGTTGGTATTGGCGATAAGGAGGAAAAGACTTATAAGCATAATATCTTAGGTGGAGGAGTAAGAGCATAAACATAAGGCTTATCATCTATGACTTCATTGGTAGCTACCAAGAATAGTCTGCCAAGACATAAACTAGGCAAGGCCATAAATTGGCCATTTCAGATAACCCTAATTAAACAAGTCACCAGAAATTTTCACTCACTATAAAGATCAATGGAAGTATACGAATCTTGCAAATCGGGATCCTAGAGTTTATATAGTGATTCCTTCAATGGGTGTTACATTTTTTAATAGTTGTTGAAATGTTCCAACTGGCCACCCATTTATAATTTGATCTTACATTTTCCCATGTTGTTCATGTCATTGACCATATGATAAATGGGATTTCACTAACCTCTACACGACTTACACACACACACACACACACACACACACACACACACACACACACACACACATATATATATATATATATATATATATATATATATATATATATATATATATATATATATATATATATTTGTCGAAAAAGTCAAGATGACTAATAATACATGAACATTTCAAGGTTCTGATGAGTATACTTTATACTCATTTTATCTCTATGTTTTGCTTATATTTTTAGTAGTTTTATTATATAAATAAGTGATATAATGTTCCAAATGTTCAATTTTTTGATTTAGTCAACCATGAGGCAATATGGAGCAAAAACAAAGAGATAAAGCCCAAAAATTAGCAAACTACACATGTAGCAGCAACTACTGAGTTTTGATGTTTTCAGTCGCAAGATGATCCCAAATGGCTACAATATTTATATGGATGGATAGGAGACTTCCCAGGCATTCCAACGAGACCTTATTCACTCAATTTGGACTTCAAATGGTCAGGTTATAACGCTTGGTAGTTGAAGGAAGAAGAGAAGAGAGCTCAAAAGTGACCAGTTGGATCATTTTGTACATTCAGTCTTTATAATAATTTCCAAAGTGTTCTTTCTAGCAATATCTAGATTCTACACTCTCTAAGCTTTCCAACGAGTCCAAGATCACCCAAATTGAAGTTCGGACGACAAAGTTATGGCCTTAAGAAGTTGGTGTAAAAATATGGGAGCTGCAGAAATGTCGCAACGTTGCAGAGAGCTCATTAACGCTGTAGCCCGACGTTGCCAAGCAACGTTGTGACGTTCGGGGTTGGTTTGGGGTCGATTTTCAGCCCATTTTGAGCCTAGAATTGAGGGTTTAAAAGCTCAATCCCTAGAAACACGAAAGAGAACAAATTTGTGGGTTTCCTAGGGTGGAGAACTAAGTCTTTTGAAGATGAGAAATTTGAAGAAGAATAAGGAAGATTGAAGAGGAGATTTGGGACTTTCATCATCCAATTAATTTATTTCTTCCCCTTTTTATGTTTTTCCTCCCTTCTATGGTTATATCTCTCACCATCATGAACTAACTTCGTAATCTAGGGTTTTGGTTGTATTTTGGACACGAATCTTAAATTTATTTGTTAATTTTCCTTTTTCTATTGTTTCTCTGTGATTGTTTATCTATTGATTCATGCTCGGTTCTATTTACATATTGATTTCTAGCTAATCTCAATATGGTGAGTGGTTCTTTGTGAGATTTGAGAAGGGAGTAAAGAACTAGACATAGATGAATCAACCTCATTTGTAAAAACCGAGAAAAATTCAATTTTTCTGAAAAATGGCAAATCGGTAATTGGCGCAATAGTGCAGGTGGAAAACCTGGAATTTTTCTAGATCTTGGATGATGAAATGAACTTCACCGTTGAATTCGTCTCACAAAATCTAATTACCCAGTCGAATTTCGTTGAATTCTAAGATGGTCGGAATTTCACGTTTTTCGAGGCACTGAGTGTCGGGTGACACATGGCATGACCATGCGGATGCCACATGGCACCTTAGGAGATGGACACATGCCATGATAGCCATGTGGTGTAGCAAATGACACTTAGTTCATGTGTCCATGTGACACATGGCACTTGATTTGTGTGATTAAAACACATGGCTCATCTTGGCCATGTGTCAGTCGATAATGAGAGGGAGAGAAATATCTTAAGGGAAGAGGAAGACCAAATTGGTAGAGAACCAATTAGGTGGAGGAGGAGGAGAAAGGAGAAAGAAAGGAAAGAGGAAGAAAGAAAAGAAAGAGAGGAAAAAAAAAACGATTATGCAGGAAGAAAAAGAAAGGAGAAGGAAAGAAGATTTTCCTGTTAAACGATTGGAGCTCGATAGTCCGAGAACTAAATTTGGTCCACGCAGCGGGAGCTACGCATGGGTACCAAAATCCGAATTTTTCGTCAAAGCTCCAAGAGGTAGGGTTTTCTCTATCTTGGTTCCTTTTATTTAAAATGTAAGTAATTCGTATTAGTTCCAGCAGGCTCACGAGGCTGAATTACGGACATTGAGACTATTTTTAGACCCAGTCGAATTTGAGATTTTGAAGAGTTAGTCTCGAACTTGATTTAGTTCAGGACGGCCCCTAGAAATGCATGTGGATTTTTGTTGTATGGCTTGTTTTTTTGGTACAATTTTCAAGTAGAGTTTGGGGGTTGTAATGGTGAATTTATAATTGCTAATAGTGAGTCTTGAAAGTTAACAAAAATAAATAAATAAAACATAACAAAAGATGAAATTTCTGGACTGAGTCCAAATTATTTCCAATGCCAAGTATGGCCGGGAATGGCTAGTTTGTGTGGACTTTTTTTTTTTTTTTTTTTTGTTATTGCTAGAAATTAAATAACATGTTGAATGTGTTGTAAATATGTTGATATATGTGTGTTATATATATTAGCATGAATGGATGTAAATTATATGTTTTCGATATAATTATCCATAGTACTTGGCATGAAGTATGATTTATAAATTGTTCCATGTAGTGTTCCTTGTACATGTAACATGAGATACATGCATTGGCATTTTGCATTGCATATGCACGGGGACATCGCATTGTGTTGGGTGTGTGTACATGGTTATGATCATTCATCAGTCTTGGTCAATAGATGGTGAGCTCGGTAATGGGATAACGTCCAAAATGAGTCTCATGGTAGCATAGCATGAAAAATACGTGTGTTGGGCATAGCAAGAAGGGATAGATACCCCATCAAGTGAAAAACCCAGACTTGTTCAGACGCAACCGATGGTGAAAGTCCAAAAAGCGTTGGAAAGGTGTGCGGCGTCCTAGTGTGAAAACCTGAAAAATCCATGGCCCACAAATGCATAAACACATGGGATTTGATTAAATCAAATGGACATTGGAGGTATATCCAATGGGTTTTGTTTTATAAAACAAAAAGATTTTGTTTTGGAAAAAAGGTCATTGGGTGAAACACCGATGACAAGTTTTCACATTTAGCATATGCATGTGTGAGGGAGTCGGTGAGGACTCGTGGGCATGATGAGTCACATCTCATTCATAGCATGTAGAATTTCAGGTATAGACTTGCATGTTTTACTTGGAATGTGTGTATTATTGTGTGAACACGGCATTGCATGTGCACTTAGGTGGGGAGTAACCCTTGTAGGAGTTTACTCTACTAGACTTTGCTCACCCTATCGTGGGACTCCCTTTTAGGTTATGCAAGCAGCTGACCCTCATCCGGGATTGCAAGCATGAAGGAAACCGGTTGTGGCTTTGGTTATATTTTGTATTTTATTTTAAGCACACTTATGACATGTATAAATTTTACTTATGACATGTATAAATTTTTGTATAAAAGAGTTGTAATCAAACTCGTATAGACTGTTTGTGAGATAGTCTAGTATATTTTATATGGAAATGATTGCTGTGCAGGAAGGGTATGCGGGTATATATATGTGCGCTCAGTTACAATCCAAATGGGATGCAGTGATGTGACATCGGGTTACCCGATGTTCACAAGGTATTCCGTAGGTTGACGGGTTGTCAACGAGACACCCAGGATTTGGGGCATCATATAATTAGCTTGGTAGTGTAAGAGTGCAGTGAATTAGAAGGCACTGTGAGATTCTTAGTTTTAAACTATACAATATTTGGGGTTGGTAGAAACAAAAGACCTAGTGTTAGTTGATAGGTTATCTGACCTCGAAAGAGGCTTATAATTAAATTAGGCAAGAGCCACCTTGGAAGCCTTTTCAAGAGACAATAGAATGGAATTTTGGCCTAGATATTGGAGGATTGTTCACATGCACCAAATACCCTAGAACTTTATTATCTCTTGGTATCCCTTAGTTGCACAGTTAGTTAGTTCAATTAAGTTTTCATTAGTTTAGTTTAATTTATGTTTCAATCAATTGATTTGACCGTTTGGATATTAGAGAAACATTCTAATTTTAGTACTTAGGATCTCCCATTTCCCTGTGGATCATATCCGTACATTCTGTACACTTTATTACTTGACAAGCGTATATTTGCGCAGAATAAGCATTTTATTACATATTTTATTTATAAAACACAAACACGTCTATCAAGTTTTTGGCGTCATTGACGAGGACTAACAAGTCCTTGGTGCTACCCCAGAAATTGCCTATCAGGTTCTAGACTTTATCGTACTTATGATAATACAAATTTTCCCTACTGGAAGCTGTAACCTAATGTAGTAATGTACTAAATTATATTTTCACATCAAAGACACTATATAAGTATAATATAGATATGCCTGTCCATGTTTTATTTTCTTTTACTACTTCAGCAATTCTCTGGCCCGTGAATTGAAAATTTACAGTCATTGGGAAATTAATTTTTATTTGTTCACGATTTCCCTGTCAATATAGGTAATCTAATTAGGACAGAAAGCATTCAGGCGTAATCATCTAGATTCCAGAAGCAATAGCTGATAAGAAAGTTTGGGTCCATGAATGGTTAGGTCATATCACATTATTTATTTAATTTATGTTAATTTTGGTTTCAACATTGGCATGAAAAAGAAAAATGGAGTGATTTAGGTGGGAACATTCAAAGACATGAATTTATATATCTATTTTGCAATTATTTTTCACGA
Organism: Tetrastigma voinierianum; assembly: GCA_016808115.1. Classification (NCBI taxonomy): domain Eukaryota; kingdom Viridiplantae; phylum Streptophyta; class Magnoliopsida; order Vitales; family Vitaceae; genus Tetrastigma; species Tetrastigma voinierianum. The sequence continues at coordinate 53,730 of JAEQBH010005312.1, read as the reverse complement.
AGAGTTTATGTCGTAATTGTTTTTTGGGTGTTTCATAGAATTTCTGAAAAACAATTTCTAAAAACCGTTTTATGTAAAATATAGTTTTTTTAAGAGAAAAATAATTTATTGATTTAAATTAACTATACATCAATAAAAACATATAATCAAAATTGTTATGAACCATAAATGATGAAACAACATTCAGATTAATAGTACAATAAATCAGTTTTGAGCCTACACATTTTATATAGTTTGTTTTGAAAATCTAAATATTTTTAACATGTTTCAAGTATTTTAATGTATCTTTAAAAAAAATTTATGTTAAAAAATTTTTATTTTATTTTTATTATTTTACATGTTTATTTAATTAATTTTGAAATAACTCTTAGAGGATAAGTAAAAATAATAATAAAATACTAAAAACTCTATTTTACAAGGAATACAGTGTTTTTTGATATTAAGAATATAAAACAGAAAATAGTTTCTGATTTTCAGCAGTTTCTTTTACTTTTTATTTTAAATAACAAAAAATTATTATTGTTGTTCTTTGATCGTTTGGCCCATTTGAGGCGTCGCGCCAATGTGAGCCTTAGAATGGGCGTCCGTGACGGTGTGTCGGCGAATTATAACCCCGATGATTAAGTCGACCAAAATAATAGAGAAGAAGAATAAGGGAGTTAACCTGATTGGAATTGCATACCTCTCCCTCGTGGGGGATCTTCCTAATTTATAGAAAATTGATGTCGAATCTCCCTACTATTTCAGGAAGGAATCTCCTATTTTTAGGGACAAATCTGTTTTTCCTTATTTAAGACTAATTTTCCCTTATCAAGGACCAATTCTTCCTTATAAAGATTATTCCTCCGAGAAGTATGGGATTTGGAAACTAGGAAATTTGCGGATAAATATCATTTGTGTATTTCCCCTTTTTATCTATTTATCAATAGCGAACTTGTCATATCTTTGAAGGATGGTAAATTTGGGGGACTAAGAACTCTAGACGGGCCGTCCTGAATCTGGACTTTGGGGAGACACCCTGGCTTTCACATAAAAGCTTTCGGAATCTCTCGTCTAAGTTTTGTTCCTCGGTTTTAATATGGTAGGTGGGTTTGGGCCGCCTCATTCTTGAGCCAAATGGGCCTTGGACCAAATGAGCCTGGGCCTGCGGGTAGTGAGTGTAAAATACCATGGTCCTGCAATTACTAGAAGTGATTATTAACTTTTAAATTATTTAAAGAAATGAATTTCTATACCCTTGAGGTCGGACTCAAGTTGTAAGGGATAAGTGAGCAAGGAGGTCTTGGTTTAAGTCCCTCTCGAAACAAAAGTGCTATAATGATATAATGCAAAGGTGAATAGATGTAAATATATATATCTATATATATATATATATATATATATATTATATATTCTTATAAAGAATGCATGATTGATTGGGTAATATAAGCCTACGTATCTTTTGATTATATTGTTCTACGTCCTAATCTTGTTTATTTATGTTCTTATATCTAGGTCTTATTTGTTTATATTCTTGTTCGATGATTTACATCTCATCATACAATATTCAATATGTGCAGATCTTCTATTCGGCAGAATAACCATTACAATATCTTAGCATTTTCCCTGTACATATGTTTAAGGAGCTTGCTTAGTTAGATTGATGATGGAGGTAATCCTAGAGATATTAGTCTTTTAAGGGTTAAACGTGTATGTAGCTTAAGATATATAAATTAAAAGGATATCTTTAATTCTATGCCTTTTTATAAAAAGAAAGTGGGCTATTGATGATTGATTCTACTAATAAATAGTGTGCAAATTAATTTGAACGCCTCAGTGGAAATAGCACCAATATATTGTGCTTTATAACAGATATTATAACCCAAGGCCTTTAATGATAGTGTCTAATCTTATATAAGTAAATAAATAAGGTTTCATAGTAGCTATCAGTAAAAGAAATTAAATATAAATTAAAACAGATTTTGAATTTAAATATCAACTTATCAACGGAGAGTCATCCTTGAAGGGTGTTAGTCAGGGGAGTAGCCATTAAGTGCCTAGTAGGGCATTTGCTACCACTTAATTTTTCTTTTCTTTTCTTTTTAAAAAAAAATCCCTTTTACAATCTAGAAAAATCGATCCTAAATGCATATAAATGCTCCCATTGAAACTTAGCAAGATTAAGCCATTGAGTTGTAACCTACAAATTTTAAATATTGCGAACCTCAAATAACTTAATTTTGCCCGCTCTGACATTGAATCCTACCTTCGCCACTAGTGTCGCTCACTTGATAACCTCTAGATGAGAATTATAGTTGACACTCAAAGAAGTTTTGAACATAGATACATCTGGGGCACATTCTCATTTTCGGGTCAATGTAAAATTTCCTTTTATTTCAATATCATTAACACAATTTGTAGACAGTGAATGAATAAATATTATCCTGTGGCAAAAAAAAAATCAATTGTAATATATTTAGAGTCATGACTCATGAGTACAAATAAAAATCAAAATCACATAAAGAAAAGGAAAAGAGCATCCAAGGCCAAAAGCTAGCCCTTATTCTTAGTGCCATTCTCTTTTAGTTTAGGAGGTCATCAATATGTGTCCCCCAAACATCTGGCTCCTTTTATTGATACTTTTTCTGTCAACCAATGAACTGCAAAAAGGATAATAAAAACATTAATTCCAACAAAAAAATAATATCCGGGAGTGAATTATAAGCTGAAACCTAGCTAAGTACTATACTTACGGAAAACTAGTAAAAATTGTTGATTTATTAGTAATGGTATGAAGGTGGTGGTGATGGAGAAGGTGGAGGTGGTGGTGGAGAAGGTGGTGGTGGAGACTTGTAGAGATATGGAGGAGGAGGTGATGGAGATGGGGGTGGTGGAGACTTGTAAACATATGGAGGAGGAGGTGATGGAGATGGTGGTGGTGGGGATTTGTAAATGTAAAGAGGGGGAGGTGATGGTGATGGAGGAGGAGGGGATTTATAGATATACGGAGGTGGTGGTGGTGATGGTGAAGGTGGTGGTGGTGATTTGTAGATGTATGGAGGAGGTGGTGAAGAAGCTAGAGGCGGTGGAGATTTATAAATATACGGAGGTGGAGGTGAGGGAGATGGAGGTGGTGGAGATTTGTAAATATAAGTTGGGGGAGGTGATGGTGATGGAGGAGGTGGGGACTTATAAATGTAAGGAGGAGGTGGTGATGGTGAAGGTGGTGGCGGTGATTTATAGATGTAAGGAGGAGGAGGTGAGGGTGATGGAGGAGGAGGAGACTTATAGACATATGGAGGAGGTGGTGATGGTGAAGGTGGTGGAGGTGATTTGTAGATATAAGGAGGAGGAGGTGAAGGAGAGGGAGGGGGTGGGGATTCATAAACATATGGAGGTGGGGCGAGGAGATGGTGGTGGTGGAGATTTATAGACATAAGGAGGGAGGAGGAGGTGAGGGTGATGGTGGGAGGGGAGATTTATAGACATATGGAGGGAGGAGGTGATGGTGAGGGTGGGTGGGGTGATTTGTATGTAAGGAGGAGGTGAAGAGGGAGGAGGTGGAGACGCTAGGCGTAAACATATGGAGGTGGAGACAAGGGAGATGGTGGTGGTGGAGATTTGTAAATGTAAGGAGGGGGAGGTGATGGTGATGGAGGAGGTGGGGATTCATAGACATATGGAGGAGGTGGTGATGATGAAGGTGGTTGAGGTGATTTGTAGTGTTAGCAATTATGTGCTCTTGGGTCCCACTTAGTATTCTCAAATATATGTATAAATTATAAATTTATAATAAATATAATTTATTATATGAGCAGTTTTTATAATAAATATAATTTATTATATGAGCGGTTATTTATAATAAATATAATTTATTATGAGTGGTGTCCTTGATGTAATGGGTTTTTACTAGGTTTTTCTCTTTGAGTTTTTACACACATTTTTTGAGAATACGGAACAAGAGAAAGAAAGGAATTTTACATTAACGGTTTTATACAGAAGTGTTAAGATTCAGTTCTCGTCTGATTCATTGTGCGCGCTTGCATCCATACCGCTACGAGGATAGATGCGGAAGATCGGACCAGGTGCGGTGCGTGCATGGGTGGGCCGATTAATAGATCGTTGGTTGCGCGTCTTTATTCTTTGTATGGAATCGTGGTGTAGATTCTTTGGTTGGTGGCTGATCTAGAAGTCTAGTTGACGGATCTGCAAATCTACATAGGTAATTTTATTTAATATTGAATTTTAGATACAGTTGCATGTTTAATCATATTGCTAGATCCATTAACCGCATTGTGTGTTTTCCTTCAATTAGTATCGAGCTTGAGTTATGATTAGATATGTGTATCTAGGTATTCAATAATGCATGTAATTTTGATGTTGATTTAGTATATGGCACCTAGGTTATTTGTTGTTAGATCGCATGATTAGATGCGTTGAATTTTATGATTTTGTTCATGAATGGATATGTATTTAATGATTTTTTTAGATCCATGGTAGATTTTGATTGTATTAATTTTTTGGGTTTATGAGGTAGTCATAAGATCGGAGTTTCCTTCACGGTTTTATTTATTATTTTACATTTTTTAATTAAAAATAGTTGTAATTTTAAATTTCAAATCCTGTAAATCATACATACTTCATTATTTGGAAGCGGGAGAAGATGGACACCATCTCGAAACGTGACCAGGTAGACGTTAGAGGAGGAGACGCGTCGGACGGGATCGGCGGTGCCCGAGAGAGAAAGCGTGCGTCACGGCCTACGCGCGCCGATTGGAAGTTTCTGCGCGTGGTCGCTCGTGATAGTCTTTGGGCGCGTAGGGGCCGTGCGGATCGTTTTTGGCATTGCCAGGCGGTGGCTCGTCGTGCGATGGTGGTTCTTCCCACAGGCGGTTTTGATTTGGTGGGCAGCGGGACCTACTACCCTTGAATTAGAAACGTATTGGGAGTTTTAGGGTTTAATTTATTTTTAGTTTTGGGCTTTATGCCTTTGTAAACTAAAATAATTGGGCCAAGAACATAGAGATATTTTGTAATAGACGATTTTAATTTTTAGGAAAACCATGGATTAGGGTTATTTAATTAATGCTTTTGTGAATGGTTTTAAATTATATGCTTATAACATGTTTTATGTGTGATAACATGCCATATAGAATAGGTGGTGCCATATAAATTTGCATCAATGATAATTACATGTGCATAATAATTATTATGATTCTATTATCCTAGTTTAATAATTATTATGGAAAATTATTTTATTTTTTGAAATAATTTTTAGAAAATCTATTATTTAAAATATTGAATGGTGAAGGTTTTAATTAATTTAATTAATTTTAAACCTAAGGGCTCCATTGTGGGTCTAATAATAAAATGATCATGTGATGCTAGCGGATAAACATGGTTGGATTTTATTGGATTAGACCCTCAATTAAGTTTCAAAATTTTAATAAGATTGATCATTGCTTGTCGGCAATCTTGGATATTAAAAGATAATTTTGAAATTAAAACAATGGTTAAAAACATTCAAACTTAATTTAATTATTACCCTCCCAACGAGGCTATGATATTTTTATTAAATTGCCCAAAGTTTTGAAACAATTAGAGTGAAATGATTGCATGTATTATCTAGGAAAGTTACGTCTAAGAAGGTGGGATTTAAGTAATTAAAACTGTGACTCCCCATGCTCTGGAACCAGCAGTAGGATACTAATCGTTTCATGATCAAGCCCCAGTTTGTTATAAATATCTTGCCCAACGTAAGTGTTTATAATGGAAACCAAATAATTGTTTACAATAAACAGAAAATAGTTTTTGGGATTAACTAAATTTTAAGATTATGTTTATTGTAAGATATTACGTTTTAATACTAGTGTGTATTTTTTTCAGAAAATGGCATCATTTAACCCACTTGCAATGATTTTTTTGAGTCAAAGCCTATAGATGGAAATAATTATAGTGAATGGAAAACCAACCTGTACATTGTTAGTTTTGAAAAGCGAGTTTTGTCCTAACCACACCAAAGCCCAATGGGCACGGCAAATGCATCGACCAGAATGGAAAAGACTATAAAGGCGGGACAAGGCAAATATATGGGTTATTGCTATATTCTTACCCGGTGTTGCTAGTCATTTGAAGACCCAGATATCTCATCTCGAGAGTGGAGGCGAAATGATCCAGGACTCTCGATAAGATGTATATGTAAGTTCTTTAAGGCGGTGCGATTAAGAATTTATAATGAACACTAGAATGGTAGGGAAGTGTGAGGGATCATTGTCTGAAAATGATATCACATCACCAATCAAATTTGAAGTGTTGGGGATGAAGATGGAGCAAAGGTCCCAAATTGATTTCATATTTGAATCCTACGTCGTTTACTAGTTAAAGTTAATTATAATATGAACAAGATGGATCCTAACTCTGAGTTGATCTTGGATACAGTCTAGAAAGGACATTTGGAAGATGGTGTTGTGTGTAGTGAGGGTTCTCTTTCAAATATGAAGAACTAAGTGGAAAAATAAATATTTAACGAAGGTGGACCACTGAGATTACCATTTCCAGCATTATGAAGGAAGAAACAGTCTTAAATCAGACAGAAATCTTGACAAATATCAGATTGCAGCTTTAGATATGATGTTAAACTATAGATTGACTGCAGTGATGATTGTAATAGTGTGGATGATGGATTGAACCTGGCGTATTTGTTACTCTTCAGATTGATTCATTCTGGGGTTCTGTTGATGAGGACAGCGATGAAACATGTCTCAGTTAAACATTAGGACAAATGGGGTATTTTTCAATAATGGTAGGACTTTATGTTTAGTATTTGTTTATATGTCTGGATTTTAAAGGAATTTAATTTACGTTAGTTGTTTATTTAGAACAAAGGGTTTAACCGGTGGAATTTAATTCCTTTATTGCAATAAGTTCAACTTAAGTTATTTTGTCTTAGGTGATTTGATAGATAGTGCTTTTATTATTTTGAAGTCCTATGTCTATGATGTTTTAATTACGAAATTGTTGATAAGCATGATCACCTAGCGAAAGGAAAGTTTCAAATGAAACGTACCTTTAGCATTTGCGATTAAGTCATAATATTAATCCTAATACAGGATTCATGGTTTGGTAAAAGTGGGATCTTAACTTCCTAGACTTTGAACCTATACCGGTATGTGAATCTGTTTTGGAAGGTAAAATGACGAAAGGCCCTTAGCTAAAGCGAAGGATATCAGCGCAACCAAGCCGTGGGTAGTGCATCTTGTGTGTGCGGACGATAAATGTCAAGCGAGGAGGAGGGTATGAGTATTTTGTCGCAGCTACATTGAGATGACTACTCAAGATATGGATATATTTACCTAATGCGCGAAAGTCGATACTTTTAAGCAAATTTCGAATTATAAGGCTGGGCGAGAGGAAAAGCAATTAGGACTCCATATCAAAGAGCTTGGTCGGCCAGGAGTGGTGAATACCTATACGGAGAGTTTAAGTCTTACTTGACTCAGAGGGGATAGTTTCACAGCTATCGGCTGGAACACCCCCGACAAAATGGAGTTGCGAGAAAGAAGAAATAGAACTCTTGAGGATATGGTGAGGTCGATGCTTAGTTATTCATCTCTACCTATATCGTTTGGAGATATGCCATAGAAGCTGCAATGTATCTTAAGATTTAGTTCCTTAAGCGGTTCCTAAGACACCTGAGAATTGTGGAAAGGGCGCAAGCTAGTTTAAGCCATATAGAATATGGGGGTGCTCCTGCACATGTCTTAAGAAAGGATCGAATAGTTGGAATCGCGTACGAGGAGGTTTGCATGTTTGTTGGCTGCCACAAAGGCGAGAGGTGGACTATTTTATAGTCCTTCGGGATAAGGTTATTGTGAGTACTCACGCAACTTTTTGGAGGAAGACTATATAAGCAATTTCAAACCAAGAGTAAAATAATTCTTGAGGAGCTTGACTGACTCAGAACAAGTGACCCTGATGTCTTGGCCTCTAATACCAGCGATTCCTATGCATGTTCAAAGAGGAAAATGTACAGAAGGTGAACAAGCACGGGGTGGAACAGTGGAGCGAGATCAATACATGTGGAACCGGAACCCGAAGAGCCGTGCAAGGAGCTAGTACCTTCTGGGCTCGAGACAATGGAGCCACAACCCCGAGTGGAGCTTCGTCGTAGTGATAGAGTAAGGCGGAAGCCTGCGAGATATGTCTTGCTAGGCGGAGTCTTACCAGGGTGTGGCTATTGGCCGGTGAAGATGATCCATCGATTACAAAGAAGCCTTTGGAAATGTGGATGTACGAAGGGTGGCAAAAAGCCATGGACCGTGAAATGGAATCTGTGTATTCCAATTCAGTCTGGTCTCTTGTAGAGGCACCCAAAGGGGTAAAACCAATAGGGTGTAAGTGGATTTACAAAGAAAAAAGAGGATCGAGATGGGAAGGTAGAAACGCTAAAGCTGGAGTGGTGGCAAGGCTATGCAAGAGGGGATAGATTATGAAGAAACCTTTTTCGCCGTTAGCCATGCTTAAATCCATCGGATTCTTTTTTGGTTGTAGGCGCTAGTCACCGATTACGAGTTTGGCGGTGAGATGGATGTCAACTTGACCTTTTAAATGGCAATTTAAATGAGGACATCGTGCGACAACCGAGAGAGGAAAGGGTTCAAAAGCTAAAAGCGAGACACATATGGTATGCAAGTTGCAAGGAATCCATTTATGGACTTAAGCAAGCATCGGATCATGGAACATCAGGTTTGATCGAGGCCATTACTTCTTTTGGTTTTGAGAAAAGCCCTGATGAACCTTGTGTTTCTGAAAGAATCCAAGCACGAAGGTAGTTTTCTAGTCGCTACGTAGATGACATATTGTTAATCGGAAGCGACAAACAAAGTGTTGTCGAGGTGTAAAGATTAGTTGCATAAAAGCAGTTTGATATGAAAGACTTAGGAGAAGCCAACTATATTCTTGAGATCAAACTTATACGAGAGACTAGGAAGAATAAGTTGTTAGCCTTATCTCAAGCCTCTTATATTGATAAAATTCTTGTGGAGTTTAACCTTGGAAAATTCCAAAAAGGGGATCCTTACCCTTTAGACATGGAATTCATCTTTCTAAGGGCAATCACCAAAAACTCCTGTGGCTTGGAAAGAGCGTATGAGTAGGATACCTTATGCCTCGAGGCGTAGGTAGTCTCATGTACCATGTTATGTACCGGGCGGATATATACGTATGCGGAGTGGGAGTTGTAATGGTATCATCGATCCAGGTGAAGAACTTTGGATTGCGATCAAAACATATACTTAAGTATCTAAGGAGAACAAGAGATTATATGCTAGTATATTCGATTGGGAGTTTAGAAACCATTAGTTTCCACAGACTCGAACTTCAGAGGATATTGACTCGAGGAAATCTACCTGCAGTTGTGTTTACGCTATATGGTGGAGGCATGCGGTTGGAGGAGTATTAACCAGGACGTGTGTAGCGAATTCCACCCGCAGCCCGAATATATTCTAACATACGAGGCAGCTAAGAAGGCGTGTGGTGAAGAAGTTCATTATGGATCTTCGGGTGATACCCGGTGCGGAGTCGGCCCATTACCGCTACTTTGTGACAACGGTGGGGCGTAACAGTCCAAAAGAACCAGGTATCACAGAAACAAAAACACATTGAGAGGAAGTAAGCCAGTCAGGACATCATTGAGGCGAGGAGACACGAGTGGTTGCAAAATAAGAGTCGGGGAGGAAAACCTAGCGGACCCAGCCCACATTCACAAGGAAGGCTCTACTGTTCAGTTTTGAAAGACATGTAGATTCTATGGGTGTTAGGAGTGCAGGACTTATTTTAGGACTAGTGGGAGTTTTTTTTTATTTGAGCTTTGTAGCAAGACAAATAAAATTATTGTATTTTTATTGTTAATAAGAATTTCAATGAGGTATTAATTTCACCTTGTACTTGCACTAGTATTTTTAGGTATTAGGAGTCAGGATTAATTTATGCGGTATATGGTCATATGGATACGTCAGATGGAAGACATGATCATAAGTTCTCATAATTAATGAATAAGATCCACGATTATTGAATAAAGTTGGACGCTTTATTTAGGCGCAATATTTTATGAAATAATCTGTCTTGGTTATTATAAAATATTAGTGCAGTTATGTTTGCATTGATAGGATCAAAGAAAGATTTAATTAAAGTTAGAATTTTGTGAAGATTAAATCTCAAGTGATATTTGATTATTATTTTTTCTCTCAATCCTGAGTTTATTTTAAATAGGTAATTGAATAATTATCGGTCTTTGAATTGTCAATATGTGAGGCCCTATTTTGTGACGATACCTAAGATGATTTAGGAGCGTGATTGTTTAATTACCGGTATTTATGAAATAAACAAAAAATGAAATTGTATGAAATATCCTCTTGATATGTTTCGGTACTTGGATGTAATGAAGTCAGCGGCTGATTACATTTGATCCACATTAAGCTGTTAAATCAGAAGATTAAAATAATTAATTGATGTGAAGAATATGTCAAATTAATTATCGATATTTTACAATGGGAGGGGAAATTAATATATATATCAATATTATTAATTTTGGAGTTCAACTCTGGGCCTTTAGTGAAATTGGCACCGGATTAGATAATTGCTTTTCAATTATAAGGAGCCTTAATTAATAATAATAGTTGGATCTGAGGCTAGCTCGGGAAAGTAGGCGGAGCTCGCTCGATAATGGAAGCTATAGAACACAAAAGTTGAGTTACATGGTTTTGGGCTTATACTTGGATTTGTACTTTCAAAGAAACAAATTGGTGTTAACAATTATGTGCTCTTAGGTCCCACTTAGTATTCTCAAATATATGTATAAATTATAAATTTATAATAAATATAATTTATTATATGAGCAGTTTTTTATAATAAATATAATTTATTATATGAGCGGTTATTTATAATAAATATAATTTATTATATGAAACGATTATTCCTTGATGTAATGGGTTTTAGGTTTTCTCTTTGAGTTTTTACACACATTTTTTGAGAATACAGAACAAAGAAAGAAAGAATTTTTTTCTATTCACTTTGGTTTTTTTTTTCTCCTAAGTGTTCTAAGATTCAGTTCTACGTCGATTCATGTGCCCACACACATCCATACCACCCCTGAGGATGGAGTGGAAGATCGGACCAGTGCAATTCTTGTCACGTAGATTGGACGGTGTAGATCGTTGGTTGCGTCTTTATTCTTTGTAAATCGACGATTGTAGATGGCGGTTGGTGGCTGATCTGAAATTACAGTTGGCCGGATCTGCAATCTGCATCGGTAATTTTGGTAATATTGAATTTTAGATACGGTTGCATGTTTAATCATATTGCTAGATCCATGCTTATTGTGTGTTTTTCCTTCATGTAGATGTAGGAGGAGGAGGAGATTGAAGAGAAGGAGAGAGGGAGGGGCGGGGACTTGTAAACATACGGAGGTAGAGACGAGGGAGATGGTGGTGGTGGAGACTTATAGACATAAGGAGGGAGGTGAGGGGTTATGGTGGAGGAGGAGATTTATAGACTATATGGAGGGAGGTGGTGAAGAAGATGGTGGAGGTGGAGATTTGTAAACATACGGAGGTGGAGGTGAGGGAGATGGTGGTGGTGGAGATTTGTAAATGTAAGGAGGGGAAGGTGATGGTGATGGAGGAGGTGGAGACTTATAAACATAAGGAGGTGGAGGTGATGGTGAAGTTGGTGGTGGTGATTTGTAAATATAAGGAGGGGGAGGTGATGGCAACGGAGGAGGTGGTGATTTATAGTAGTACTTGCGATTGGTGGTAGTGGTGTGGTGGGGAAGAGGAGGGAGGAGGGTGGGAGACTTATAGTAGTATCGGCGGAGGAGACGGAGATGGGGGTGGTGGGGACTTATAATAGTAAGAAGGAGGTGGTGATGGAGAAGGTGGTGGTGGTGATTTGTAGCGATAAGGTGGATACTCATGCTGGGAAGAAGGTGGTGGAGGCGGAGATGAATAAAGGTAAGGCTTGTAAGGCTGGTAGTCTGCAGCTACATTACTGGCCGTCAAGCAAAATGCCAAGGCCAAAACTAGATGAGGCCAAAAATTGGCCATATTTCCGGCAACTCTCGAATCGAATTCAGTCCTTGCCCTTAAATCTGATCCCCAAAATTCAGGACTTCAAGGAAAAACTTGTGAATGAATGGAAATGAAGGGCACTACCGAGCTTTTATAGTGATCTTTTGAGCAAGTGCAGCATTTGTTTAATACTTGTTGAAAGCTTCCAACACGTAAAACACCTAACAATTTGGAAATAGTATCCCACCTTTCTTATTCAAATATTTGACAATATGTTAATGGGATTCCACTACTCTCTTTATGGGTTTAGGTACACTTAATATATATACGTACATGTCCAAAACGAGGTCAAAAAACCTATGTATTGCGAGAAAATTTCAGGGTCTGAATGAAAACTTTCCTTCTAACAACTAATATGTGTTAATGGATGCCAGCAGCTAACTAGCCGACCGGCCATCATCTGACAACGATAGCTAGGGTCAGTCGGTGGGATTAATTTATGATTATCATAGATTAATTTTGGATCTCACTTAGACATTTGTCTTCCTTCCAAATATCTAGAATCTGTATGTACATATATACAAAATGGTTGGTTGATGTTAATTAATTCCCAAAATTTTATATACTGAAATTGTTGAGAGTCAAACGATCATAAACAAGATTAACATTACTCTAGCTGCTTCATCAATTTGTATGGTCTGGTACTCTTTGTATGTACCTGTGATTATTAGGTTTTCATATAAGTTAATTAGGGTCGGTATGGTTTCCATTTTTGAAAATTGTTTTTGAAAACATAGAGGAAACCATTTGAATTCACTCATTTTTATCTAAATTTAGTATTTTCTATGTTTTTGGTATTTTTCAAAACAAATTGACAATCAAACGGTGTTCTCTTTGCTGTTAAGAACAAAAAAAAACAGTTTTGAAAACTGTAACCAAACATTCTCTTAGTTTTGTTTATTCCTTATTGTTCATTAAAAAGATTAGTTCCAAATCACTAATACGATATAATAGATGCAGCGCTGATCAGAAAGTCGTTTGCAAAGAAGATAATAGGATGTTGAGTTATGAAATGTTCAAGTTCAAACATACATATATTTTTAATTATAATGAAATTAAGAATTTCGAAACATGAAGCACTTAAACATTAAACAACACCGTCAAACCGTACTCTTTGAGTATATATACATCTAAATACAAAAACAAATGATCCACATGAAAACGTGTGAAACAACATCAACACGCTGGCAAGATCCCTCAAACAATATTAAACTGTTCCTTATTGTATCAGTTATTCTTTCCATCAAACAATGAGCTGCAAAGACAATAAGGTTATAACATAATAAGAGGTCAAAATAGCCAATATGAGAATTTTTCAGTGGGGATAAGGTGCATAAGTATCTATGACTTTTGCCCGTATGTCATACTTTGCACAAAAAACTTTTTCGATCCCAAGATTTGTTAGAAAATCTTGCATGGATCCATCATTATCTCTACCCATTGGTATGATATTTTCCACTTTGGGCCTAGCTCTCCCTTGATTTTATTTTTTTTTGGCTTCTTCTTCCCTAGCTAAAAGACCTCATACCAATTACTATGATTATATATATACTCATAAGTCTTCCTATTCTTAGCAGATATGGGACACCGTGGATTTTGGGTGCACACCCAACAATCCTTCTCTCGAACAAAGTTCCATCGAGCCTCCCCTTAAACCAAGATTTCATTCATTGCATTTGGCATATGCCTTCTGAAGCACCATCTACCAGAAGGGCGACTCCCTTACCATTTGATTAGCTTCCTTCCACACGGTTTAAGCTTGAACCCAGCCTTGATACCACTTGTTGGGAAATCTCATGGACCCATCCTCCCATCCACATTGGTATGATATTGTCCACTTTAGGCCTATGCCCTCATGGTTTTGTTTTTAGGCTTTTCCCCCAAAAGGCCTTATACCAATTGAATATTATCCATGCTTATATACTCATAAACCTTCCAATACCTAACCGATGTGGGACATTGTAAGACTTTGGGTGTACACCCAACAATCCTCCCCTCAAACCAGTATTTTCCTTCACTGTATTCTAGCACATGCTTTACATGAAGCACCATCTGTAAAGGGGGCCCATTTTGTTCGGCTTCCACCCACACGGTTAAGCTTAAACCTGACACTAATACCACTTGTTGGCAAACCCATGGATTCATCCCTATCCATATTAGTATGATATTGTCCACTTTGGGCTTAAGCCTAAGCACTCATGATTTTGTTTTTGGACTTCTCCCTCATGATATTGTTCATGCTTATCTACTCATAAGTTTTTCCATTCCTAACCGATGTGAAACATTATGGATTTTGGACGCACACCCAACAAGATACCCTTGAGTTTACTTTTGTAGTCACCCATATCAATCTTGTTAAAAAAAAGTTACAACCAAACTGAAAACTCTGATATGTGTGAGGTATTTGACATGCATTTGTCCATTTATTTCATTTTTTAAGGCCATCAGCGTGATTAAGCTACAAAAGTAAATGTCGGGTATCTTGGTAATGAAAAAAAAACCCATATGCAAAATTGAACATACAAGTAGAAGTCGGGCCCTTTGTGCACCTTATACCCATTTCAGTGTTTAGAAACTAGGAAAGCAGGAAGAGCAATATGTGGAAGGACCTATCATCCTGAGCAGGTCTCCACATATCTTTATTCACGTAAAATGGTAGCAGTAAGTTGTCTGAAATTCGGTAACCAAGGATTTGTCCCTTCCCTGTCTCGATTAAAATATGTGAAAGTTAGGAACCTTTGGATCTGGATCCATAGCGGCAAGCATTCTTGACATTTTTTTAGTATTTATCATGGAAAATATTCTTGGTGCATCGTAGTTTCAGCTTTTCAGAATATACCATTATTATTTGATTATGTGTTAATCAAGAACATCCTTAGCACGTTTTGATCTACATAAAATGTTTTAGTATTTCATAGACATGCACCAAGCAAAAATGGTTATATAATATATGATAAATTAACATTGTATCCAATTTTTGAGAAAATTACTTTTTAAATAAAAATAATTATTCTAACTACTACGGAAAAAAATCAATTTTTTATTTTTATTCAAAATTTGAGAAAATAAAATTTTAAATAAAAATTATACTTACTTTTAATTAATTAGCATGAAAATGAATTAAGAGAGTTTCAATTGATTGTTACGTATGATTAATTTTCCACATGCTCTTTGTTTTAAAAGTTCGAAAATATGGTTTTTTCAAAAGCATTCAGAAAAAGCCAAATATTTTGATCTTTTATATTCTGTCAAAATTAAAATTAAAAAATTTAGCAACCATGAAAAAGTCAAAAAATGAAAAGTGTGAAGTTTGAAAGCAAATTGTTTTCAACAAAAAGTCAAAACAAACAATCGCCATAGCAATAGAATTTAACTTTTATTTATTTGAATATTGAATAAAGTTGATAGTATTAAGTATTCAATTGATTATTTTTAATATTGTATTTTTATTAAGGACTAAGGATTATTTGTTTTTATA
Source organism: Tetrastigma voinierianum (assembly GCA_016808115.1). Classification (NCBI taxonomy): domain Eukaryota; kingdom Viridiplantae; phylum Streptophyta; class Magnoliopsida; order Vitales; family Vitaceae; genus Tetrastigma; species Tetrastigma voinierianum. The sequence continues at coordinate 38,148 of JAEQBH010005312.1, read as the reverse complement.
TGTTTATAATTGGGTCTTAAATATAATAAGAAAAATAATTTAACTCTGTACTTGTTTGCATGACAAGAAGATGTAAATTTATTATTATGATAAAATGAAAATATTTGTATAGTATATGTGTAGCATCTTAGCATATTTATACAAAATTAAAATGAGAAAAATATTATGATAAATAATTTATTATTATCATTCTAAAATAAAAATTATTATTACATTCATTTTTATATAATTAAAATAATATATATAAAATTAATAATTTAAAAAATAATAGATTGATTAAACTGAAATTAAGTATTTAAGTGAAGAGGGCTGACAATGGAATTTCCATCTTATATGTTTTTAAAATATTTTGAAAACTCTATGTGGATTCTATAAGATATTAAAATATTTTGCGAGGATTTTAGAATAGATTTTTGCCAAATAGAAAAATCCAATTTTGGTTTTTATGTTATAAAAAATAATTAAATTTAGAAATAAGTTATGAAAAAAAAAACTGCCTAATTTTTAAACAAAATTACTTTTAAGAAAAAAGCGTTCAATACTTCTATTAAGAAAAATATTCTTTCCAATAGCTTTTTTCTCCCTTTTATTCGCTTTTGCATATTATGTTGTAATACTAAACTGAAATTAAATATTTAAGTGAAGGGCTGACAATGGAGTCTTCCATCTTGTGTTTTTAAAATATTTTGAAATATTCTATGTGGATTCTATAAGATATTAAAATATTTTGTGAAGATTTTAGAATAGACTTTTGCTAAATAGAAAAATCCAATTTTGGCTTTTATATTCAGAAAAAAAAATTAAAAATAAGTTATGAAAAAAAAACTTGTCTAATTTTTTAAAGCAAATTACTTTAAGAAAAAAGCCAAAAAAAAAATGCCCCCTATTCTATTTAAAATAATTAGTCTTTTGGATAGATTTTTTTTCCCTTCTATTCACTTTTACATATTATATTGCATTACTTTGTTCTTATAAGGATTTGATCCTAGGTTCTCTTGTATGTCCATTTTACTCCTTTATCACTTGAGATATGCCTTAAGGGCTTAATCTTTCGAATAGTTAAAACTTGTACAAGCAACTTATATATACTTTTGGCTATATGTCCAACTTAGAATCTAAACCTTTCTTTTCAATCCAACGATGCTCCTAACGTGTGTTCCATAACACACTCATGCCCCTACTGTTAATAGATTCAACTCATGATGGGCAATTGGGGGTGATAATGCCGTTGACGTCTGCAAGTGGGATTTTTAGCTGACTTGCATATTTTAATTCTAAAACTATTTTGGATATTAATGCCCCCCTAATTTGATTCCCGATAATCCCCCTCAATTTCCACAGCAAATGTCATTAAATAATCAATCAAAGCTTAGAATCAAGACAGAAACTTTCAGCAAAAATAAATCATATAACCCAAATCAAAGCAAATGAATTCAAGAAATTCCCATTCATTTCAAATATCATTAACCAACATTTTACATCATTTTAAGTACAACAATGATAATTGTTACAAGAATGAGAGCAATGCAAATATTAGCGTAACACCCTTCATCAGCTCCAGTCCATGCTTCAATTCATTGAATTCATTCAACTCATCACTTTCTTCAAAAAAGCGACATTGCTTCATAGCCTTAATCCCATGTTGCAACTGTTTGTTCTCCCTCTTCAGAATGTTGATCACCAGTTTTGCCCTCTCAAGTCATAAGAAGAAGCCACATCCCCTCTCCTAAAACAAGAAGACCCAAGACCCACAACCATTCTATTCCATTGATAAGTTAACAAAAATAAATAAAAATATCAGCACTTAACTCTAAACAGCGAACATGCGAAGAACCTCATGCATGCCATGGTTTGTTTCCTCTCAAGAGGTCCACAAGTTAGCTCTTAACCGACAATAGCACAACACTCTCTGTTCATCGTAATTAGCATCATGGTAGCGTCTCCTTATGAAACATGAGCGTGATGCAAAACTATGTGACATGGAGGAATTTGGGAATTTAGGGTTTCACAATAAGGAAATTGGGGAAATAATTACTTAAGGTTTCAAAATAAAGCAGCTAGGGTATAACGATAGAGAAATTATGGAGAAAAGTCCTTAGGGTTCCATGATGAGTAAGAATTGGGTCAAGATTTCGATCACCATATTAAGGCTAGGGTTTAGGGAAATTGAGGGGAACTATCGGGAATCAAATTAGGGGCATTAGGACCAAAATAGTTTTAGGATTAAGATATACACATGCAACCATTACACATCAGCTAAAAATCTCACGTGCGACCAACACGTCAACAACATTATCACCATGTTTGCTCATTTGTTGAATATGTTATCAATAGGGATGCAATGTGTTACGGAACAAATTTTAGGGGTATCGTTGGACTGAAAAAAAATTTAGGTCCTAAGTTGTACAAAAGACCAAAGTGGCTGAAGCATTTGTAATCACTTATCATATATGGAGCTATTGATGGTTGATTACACTAGCTTCGTAGGGTGCAAAAATTAATTTTCATGCCTCCTATGGAAATGGTATCAATATTTTGTGCTTTATAATGAATGTTTTGACTAAGTATGTCCCATTGGCTTCAATGATAATGTCCTAATTAACCTTATATAAGTAAATAATAAAGCTTCATCTTCAGCTATTGATAAAGAAACTTGTTGTGGCATGTGAATCATATTGAGATTAAAGGGGCAGGGTCAATGACGTCGCTACGCTTCGCTCTGCTTCGGTATTTACCCTTCATGTATATCCTCTTTTGTTGGGGGACGAAATAATAGGTTAGGGTGTAGGGTGAAGCCCTCACGGTACGGAGAAATTAAGAAACAATAAACACAATCTCAAAGAGATTTAGCAAAGTTTGCTAGGTTTTGATTATCGAATAAAAATAAAATCGCTTACAAAGATAGAATGACTAAGTATTTATAGAGGCTCAAAGGAATCCTTGCTAAACAAGTAAACTAAAATACTTGATGGACAAGAAAAAGTAATTAATCCTAATGAATAAAGTAAAACTATTAAAAGATAAAGACTCTTAATTGATTAAAATAATTAATAGGTGTCCTCGTCATTCACCTCCACTTCAGAAAAATTCGACCCCGAATTACGATCTGTGTACTCATGCGTTGTCTTAAGAAAATATAGAGATAAATATCATCAACATTGAAAGTCTTGGAAATACCCATGGAAGTATGCAAATCCACCACGTATGCATTGTCATTGATCTTCTTTGTAATCTTAGCCATACTTCTTTTGTGAGCTTATTATGTTGAAACTAGCTAGTTGGACTTCTTTCATTTCTCGGAAACACCATGAGCTTCAACACCGACTTGGCATGAGAATAGTCTATGCTTGTCCCCTTCCATCTTGTACTTCTCAAACACCTTGAATCATCTTGTACTTCTCATTGGACCTTGAATTCTTTCTTTTCTTAGGAACATCGTGACTTCATCACCAACTTCAAACACCTTGAATTATCTATGCTAGCCCTCCGCCATCTTGTACTTCTCATTGGACTTTTGAAGCTTTAACTTGACATTCTCTTGAATAGATTGGACTTGTTCAGCCAAGTTTTCAACTGATGAACTAAGATCAGGAACCTTAGGTAGCTTCACCAAATCTAAAGCATGATTAGGGATTTTCATATAAAAAATAGAAAATGGTGATCTACATGTCAAACTATGCACAACACTATTGTATGCAAATTCAGCTTATGCTATGGCAAAGTCCCATTGCTTAGGCCTATCACTACAAATACTACGAATCAAGTTGCCCAAAGTTCGATTCACCACCTCAGTTTGGCCATCAATCTGTGGATGGGCTATGCTATTGAAATTAAAAGAATAATCAAATAACCTCCACAAAGTAATCCAAAAGTGACTCAAAAATCTAGAATCCTTGTCATAAGTAATCGTCTTAGGCACAACATGTAAACGAACAACCTCTCAAAAGAATAACTTGGTCATCGACAATGCATCAACAGTCTTTGATGATGCATCAACGGTCTTTTTACATGGAAGAAAATGCACCATCTTAGAGAATCTATCAACCACAACAAAAACTGAATCCATTTGTCGTTGAGTCTTCAATAAGCCTAATACAAAATCCATTGAGAAATCCTCCCAAATAGCATTAGGAACAGACAAAGGCATGTAGAGACTAGTATTTTGAGTTTGATCCTTGGCAGTTTGACACACATAACATTTAGAAACAATAGTTGTCACATCTCGCCTTAGCTTTAGCCAATAATATCGCTCTTGGACAGCTTCAATAGTCTTGTCTCAACCAAGATGACCAGTCAAACAACCACCATGCAAATCTTGAATGATATGCTCACGAAGTGAAGTACACGGTATACACAATTGACCACCCTTCATAAGAAAACCATCATGCAAATAAAAATCTTCCATCAGTTGATTATCCTTGCATTTGGCCTAGATTCCCTTAAAGTCATCATCATCAACATATAAATCCTTCAAACAATCAAACCCCACAATCCCAATACTAAGAGTCTTGATCAAGGCCACATGTCTACTCAAAGCATCTACCACTCTATTATGCTGAGCAGATTTATGAAAAATATTGTATGGGAATTTATTAATAAAAGCTGACCACCTAGTATGCATATCACTTCTCAATTGCTTTTGGTTACTTAAGTATTTAAGAGCTTGATGATCAGTATAAAGAACAAACTCTTTAACTTAATCAAGTAATGTTCCCCCGAACTTTTAAAGCTCGCTGGCGCCAAAATTATTTATCATAAGTCGACCACTTCCTTCTTGCTTCACACAATTTCTCACTAAAGAAAGCAATTGGCCTCTTCTCTTGCAACAAAAAGCCCCTATACCAATTCCACTTGCATAGCATTCCACTTCAAATAATTTGTCAAAATTTGGCAATGCTGAAACAGGAGCAATACATAGCTTTTCTTTAATCAACATGAAACTTTGCTCTTGCTCATCACCCCACCAAAATTGACCTTTCTTCAATCATTTAGTAATGGCAACAAGAACAATAAACTATCACTCATAAAAGTACATTTTTTTTCAAATTAGCATATAGTTTATTTTCTCTTAATACATTCAACACCTCGCGAATATGATCAATATGCTTGTCAACTGACTTACTAAAAATTAAAATGTCATCAAAATACACCACAATGAATTTACTAATGAAAGGGAAAGTACCTAATTCATTAGTCTCATGAATGTGTTCGGTGCATTGGTTAATCCAAAGGGCATGACTAACCATTCAAACAATCCATCTCTCATCTTGAAAGTTGTCTTCCATTCATCCCCAGGACGGATTCGAATTTGATGGCCCCACTTCGAAGATCAATTTTGGTAAAGGCCATCGACCCATTCAATTGATCCAGCATGTCATTAAGTTTAGGAATCAGAAACTTGTACCCAATGGTAATCTTGTTAATAGCTCGGTTGTCACTGCACATTCTCTAACCCCCATCTTTCTTTGGTGTTAATAATGTCAGTACAACACAAGGACTCATACTAGCTTGAATTTGTCCCTTCTTCAACAAATCATCCACTTTCTCCCTCAAAATCTCATTCTCTTTAGGACTCATCCTATAGTGGGGAAGATTAGGAAGGCTAGCACCATGACCCAAATCTAGAGCTAGCAATTTGAGCTCGACCCGCTAGGCTAACCTAGTCAACCTAAAATTATGGCTAGGCTAGGCTCTAATTTTATTAGCCTGAAAAATTGGGCGAGGTGTGACAGTTGGCTTGCGTCGGTGTCCGGCAGTGAACTTTGTCTGGTAGATTTTTTTGGGCTATCCCGATTGCCAAATTTAAAAATAAAAAATAAAAATAATTGCCCCTTACTGATCCAAAGGCAACATTTAAGAACACCATAATGAAAAACAAAACCCGCTCGAATGGAAAACCTTAATTTCCTTTTCTGACGCAAATGATTCTCTTTTAGTCTTCTGCTCTGCGGACAATTGTAGGCCTCCAGCTCCTTGACGATGATTCTTCATTTCTCCCTTCCCCGAGGGAATCATTAGCCCAAATCCTCATTCCTCGCTTCACAACACACGACAAGTGGAAACATCCAAGCGCTTTCTTCTCTCTATTCATCATTGTCTTCTTCTAATCTTTTCCTCTATATCTGGATCCGGATTTGTTTCGGCAGCTCCACACAATTTGTAAGACTCCTCCAGCCATCCGTAGCATCTACAAAACTCCTCTCCTTAGTCCCCAGTCCTTCTCTCTCTATTGATATGTTAATGCATTTGAATAAAAAGGGTGGTGTGTCGAGAAGGCTGGAGTGGAGGTGGCTGTGGGAGGCCTTTCTTAGAAAGCTTAGGAAAACCCTAAGGAAAGGGGCTTTCGTGAATGTGAGGTTTACGGATGTCATGGTGTAATGGAGAATAGAAAAAGAGGTGATGTATGTGAAAAGAGTGGGAGGTTGTGTTTTCTCTCCCCCATGCTGATAACTCATTCTTTGAGCCATCTTGAAGAGAAGAGGGTAAACTGATCTCTACTCTTTCTTCGTTCGAGATTGGGCGATCGGCTTTCATATCCCGCAACTTTTAGAATTTGTATCAAAATTAAGATGTCACTCTCTCAAAGTACTAACTTCTTCTTCTATGTTGAATATGGACATTGGTTGTTTTGATGGGGTAAGACCCTTAAAGGCATGTTTGGGAGTAGAGAAAGTGCTTGATAACTTGTAGAATATGCAGGATTAGAGCCTTAAAAAATGTGCTTTTGTGAACTTCGAGAAAGGAATAGAAATCCTACGCATATGGTGTAAAGATCAAGGCATAAGGGGTGAGGGGGTGTTTGAGCACTGCCGACAATGGCGTGAGGGCTTCTTTACCTTTTTTTTTTTTTTTTTTTTTTTTTTTTTGTACACATTAGTCTAGGATGGGCCAGCAAAATGGCAGCCCAATATAAATTATGCTCAGTCCGGCCCAGCTCGGTATTACCTTTGGCCCGGTGTGGGCTCGGCCCAACCCAGTCAACCCGCCTAAATTGCCGGCTCTACTTAAATCAATGTGATGTTGAATATCACGCAAAGGAGTCAACTCATTTGGTGTATGCGTCGGCCTGGCTCTATCCATGAAGTAGGTCAATAGTTCTTGTACCTCCACTGAAATTTTATTCACTTTGATTGGCTCATTCATATTTTCCCCTTTTATAATCATTACATGAATCTCTCGGGTATCTTTACATTCTTTGACAAAATCATTAAATCTATGCGTTTTAGTAAGAAAGTTCCACCCCTCCACTTTAGCAACTTTGGTTTGGTTTAGTTTGTTTCCATAGGCAATAAAGTATAACACACACCCTCTTTCACAAGTTTATATGTATTCTTCCTAAGAGATTGTGTAGCGTCAACAATATCAATAATATCCCAATAAACCTCATCAGAATATTTGCCAATAGAAAAAGGTACCTTACAATGTTCTTTCACTTGAATGCCATTTACCTCTTTGATCCACCTAATTGTATAAGGATGCAGGTGCTTTTCTGGGGTCAGTTGCAATTTTTGAACTACATTACGCCCAGTAATGTTCTCTCAACTGCCCCTATCAATGATCAATTCAAGTCTCATTCCCTTCACGGTACATCTAATGTGAAATAGCTTGTGGCATTGTGTCATCTCATGCTTTTTGTGACGACATAAGCTTCCTTGTTTATGTGCACACACCTCATGTTCAAAATCATTCTCATCATCCTCATCGTCAAGTCCACAAAGAAACTCATTATCAAATGTTTCTTCTTTCTGCCTTTCTACAACATTGACACTCATTAGATTGATGCCCAGGTTCATTGCATAGAAAACACTTGGAAGGACCAGGCTTTGTATAAGGATTGTTATTATTATTTTTAGGAGGATATGTATTGTTACCTTGATTGTTGCCTTCAGCTGGAGCTTTAATTGATCTATTTTTGTTTGTGGACGGTTGATTAGAGGGTTGTGCACCTTGTATTTTCTTGCCTCTTTCAATCGTTATTTGTTTGTTGTCACCCCCACCATATTGCCTATAATTCTCAGTTCGGGTCTTTTCTTGATACATCAATTCAACCTTCAAAGCTAAGTTCCTCCCCTCTTGCACACTCAAAACCATCTGCACCCTAATTTTATCACTAATATTAGCTTGCAAACCACCCAAATAATGGGTTTCCTATTGATTATCACTTTCTGACAATTGATTACAAGCTGCCAATCTCAAAAATGCAGATGTGTACTTATTCACGGTCCTTGTCCCCTGCAAACATCCTTGATACGATTTGAACAAGTGTGTTCATAGTCGAAAGGTAAATACGCCCGAAATATTGTTTCATGCACCTCCTTGACTAGACAATACCTCTTCCTTCCCTAATTCGAGTCTCTCGTAATCATTCCAACCAAACGGAAGCTCCTCCCTTCAATTAGAAAGTGACCAACTTTATTTTACTTTCTTCAGAGATTTCCATATACTCAAAGAAATGATCCACCTCTATGATCCAATCAAGAAATCCTTCTATGTCAAGATCTCCACTAAAAGTAGGGATATCTACCTTAAGCTTAAACTCATCATCATGCCTATCGTAATTAAAGTTCTAGTCCCTATCAAATCAACCCATACCTGGATTAATTGGATCAGCACCAAAGTTTAGCTCACCATCACTATAATCATCAACAATAGGGCTTCTATGTATCTTGAGGAATTGGGTAAACTATTGGCAACAAGGTTACCTCGTTCGACTTGATTCAATAAGTTGTTCATGTGTAATGCTCGGTGACTACTTAAGCTGGCAACACTCGGATATCATTTTTTTTTTTTAACAATAAACTTGTTCACATTCATATATTGTTAAACGTTTAACTTGAAATACATTATGTAACAGCAGTTACAAAAATATATTCAAACTCCATAAATAAGAGTGTTCAACATATACAAACTTTACATTGTTTACAAAAAAAAACAAATACATATACAAAATAGACCATAAAGGTCTTTAGTGGGCACCTAGTATTGTGTTGACCTTGGTTGCTGATGCGGATTGTCCGGGCTTCTAGTTCCTTCTTCTGTACCTACACGGGATGGGGAAACACGATCTTAAGCTTATAGCTTAGTGGGAATAATACTCATGGACGACATCTAATAAGGATCATTACACGTTAGACACATGCATATACATATTTCATACATATCATTTACACATGCGTATACATATCTTATACTTACTTATCATATCATGTTTCATTTCTTATCATTGTTCATATACATTTCGTATCATTTTACACTTTGCTTCTTTTTCTTGTCACAGTATACTTATCATCACATAGCAGTGTTATGCTTCTCATATCATATCATTTATCATATTCATGTCATTTGCATATTCTTGTCATTTGTTTTTATGTTTCATGCATGCATATACCTTAGAATTGGATACGGGAAACTATAAGGGCTCGAAGGTGTTGCTGTATTGGCCATGAGACAATGACCTCTATAAGGGCCCGAAGGCGCTGTTATCATTATGCGAGACAATGACCTGCATAAAGGGGCGAGATGCTTTGTTATCATTGTATAAGACAATGACCTCATAAGGAGCCGGCGCGTAATGACAACAGGGACGGCCCGATCAATATGCTACAAACTTTTATCCCTAATAGGCATGCCCATCTATCCCTCTACTAGGTTCTAAGCAGACAATCCATTTTTATTTCACTTTCTGTACATATCTCATATCCCCGAATAACTATTATTTACTCCTATCTTTTCATTTTCATGTATTTCAGTATACTATCAACTATTTCTTACAAACAGAGCTCCCTTTTAGACAATTTTCTAGGTCCAATGGGGTCCAAATTTGAAGACACCTATTTCAAGGAGATTTGTTCTCCTATAAGTCTAGTTTACCGAAATTTTAAAATCACTCAAATTGGATGAGTGAAACTCAAATTATGGCCTAAACAACCAGGACCACTCTAATGTCAAAACAGAACCAGTTGTGTCAAGCAACCTAGCTCCCCTTTGATAAATTTATGGGTGAACTGGGGTCCAAATTTGCATACACCTATTTCAAGGAGATTTGTTCTCCTAGAAGTCTAGTTTACCTAAATTTGAATCACTCAATTTGGATGAATGATGACGATTATGTCAAACCGACAGGGACTACTCTAATGTCAAAAATAGAACCGGCGTGTCATGCGACCTAGCTCCATTTTGACGAATTTCTGGGTGCACTAGGGTCCAAATTGGTATACACCTATTTCAAGAGGAAGTTTATTCTCCCTAGAAGTATAGTTTACCCGTAATTTTGGATCACTTTCGATTTGGATGAAGTTATGGCCAAAACAAAAACATGAGTTTAAAGGGCGGTATACTCCTAAAACCCAACATTTTCTCTATACAAATATTTCCTCCATTGAGGACCACAACCAAACCAAACACATTTGTAAGTTAGGGTTTTCCTAACCTATATATAGACAAAGAAAGGGGTTGGAAAATTCCTAACCCCACATGAATTCCATACAAATCCATACACATATTCCATACAATTCTTTAACTAGTATCCATACATTAAAAGCTTCTTCTTCTCTCCTTCCTTTCTTCCTTCTTCTTCTATTCTTCTTCTCTTCTCTCTTTCTCTTCTTCTCCTCTTCTTTTCTCTTCTTCTCCTCTTCTTTTCTCTCTACGTAAATACCCTAATTCTAAGCCAAAATGGGATATGTTTAAGACCATGTTTAGTTTTACTACGTTTTTTGGTCAATTATCCATTTTTGCTAATTGGTCTTCTCTTTCTATTATTTGAGTGTAACTTATTTCATATTCCTACTTAGCATATAATCTTTCATCTTATGACCTTTAAGTCTGAATTGGTAAATTATTAATTTACCCTTGACCCTTAGATTAATTTCGGGTTTTGCTTATTTTATTTTTAGCATTATTTTATTCCGAAAAATATACATTTACTTTTATTATACCACTAAGCTTGTGTTATAAAGCGTCGGGGCATAATTTAAAGGGTATTACAACTCTCCCTCCCTTAAAAATTTAGATCCTCGAGAAATTCATACTGGTGAAGAGTTGAGAATATTGGCACGCTCTCATAGTTGCTTTTAGCTCCCGAGTAGCTTCTTACTGCCATGTGAGATTGTTGCAGGAACGCACTTTCACTAACGGTACTTATTCATGTATTCAGCCTCACCCGGCCGAATAGCACTTTGGCTCTTCTTCATATATGAGAATCTATACGTACTTGTATATCTTCTACTAAAAGTATATACGACCCATCAGTGGTATCTCTTAAACATCGACATGAAACACATTATGTAATTTGTGACTACGAGAGGGGGTGCCGAAGCGATAAGCCTGAGGCGGTGGATTAAATCTCATATGGCACTATGAACCTCGGACTCAACTTGCCTTTCTTACCAAACCGTAGAATTTTCCTCCATGGCGATACTTTTAAGAAGACCTTGTCTCCCACTTCCTATTCAATATCTCTCCTCTTTAAATCGGCATATGATTTTTATCGATCACTAGCCGCCTTTAACCTTTGCCGAATAACTTGTACTTTCTCTTATGTATCTTTTACTATGTCTGGACCAATCATCTTGTGCTCATTCCAGCTCCATCCAACATAGGAGTTCTACATCTCGGAGCCATATAAAAGTTTTTGTCTTGATTGCCATGCCCGATACTTGCTTGATAACCATTGTTATAAGGACAAATTATCGATGGAATATGCATCGACTTCCGGAAATTTCATGACACATCCTCGAAGCATGTCTTCAAGTACTTGAATCAACCTCTCTGTTGTCCATCTGTATGCGGATGGAATGCTATACTGAAATTCAGCCTAGTACCCAAGGCTATTTGTAGTTCTGCCAGGAAGCCTCGATGTAAAACGCATATCTCTATCAGGCCGCGATGAACCCAGCGGTTTACCATGCAATCATACAATCTCTTTCACATATAGCTCAGCTAGTCGATCCATAGAATAGTCCATCCTGATCAGTATAAAATGGGCCGACTTTGTGAGCTTATCAATAATCACCCAGACAGAGTCATGTTTTCGTTGTGTGAGGGCAAAACCCGACACAAAATCCATGGTAATGTTATCCCACATCCATTGAGGAATTGGAAGAGAATTCAACAGACCGGTTGGAACTTAGTGTTCAGCTTTGACTTTCTGACACGTTAAACACTTAGACACGTACTCTGTCACATCTCTTTTCATTCCTTTCCAGCAATAATACTGTTTCAAATCCTGGTACATCTTATTACCTCTAAGATGCATGGTAAATACTGTATTATGAGAGCTTTTAAATATGACTTTTCTTTAATAACATCATCGGCACACATAATCTATTCTAGAAATACAAACTTCCAGCTTCTTTTACTAAAAAAATCAGTCTTATCACCATCTCTGACCATATGTACCTTTTTTTGTAACTCTACATCATTTTTCTGCGCACTTATCATCATTTGCTTTAAAATAGGTTGCGTTATTAGTTGAGCTAATATAGCTCCATCATTTGCTAGTCTCCATTCACTGTGTTGAAGTGATATCACTGCCACTGTCTTTCTGCTTAAAGTATTTGCTACCACATTAGCTTTTCCGGGGTGGTAATCTATTATACAGTCATAATCTTTGAATAACTCTAACCACCTCCGATGTCTTAAATTTAATTCTTTTTGAGTGAGCAGGTACTTGAGACTCTTGTGATATGTGTAAATTCTACACTTTTCCCCATATAAGTAGTGTCGCCATATTTTCAAAGCGCCGAACACTCTGGTAATATCTGGGTCATGGAGTGGGGATAATTTTTGTTCATGTGGCTTTCTTAGTGAGACTCAATGGACTTTGTCCCATTTCACAGGTCTCACCATCAACACCAAACATAAGTGTTGATTGTCAACCATGCAATAGTGGATCTCCATTGGACTTAGGTCAGTAAGAGTCACAACCCACATTCTCCAAGGATGGTGAATGACAACGATATGCACTCACACCCACACCATGCGTGTCCTGGGTGCACCGTGCAATGCAATTGTGCCATTGCACTCTTAAGTCATTACTTAATGTATAAAGACCTCTATATGGACACCTTATACCGTACACCACCCAGGTGTACCATGGACACTCATGTCTAATGCACACAAAGAGTTATACATTCATTAAACGTTAATATACATGCGATCATACTAACATTTATCACATTCATGTCAACACCTCAAACAAGCATGCATCAACATCATTAGACTACTACTTGGGCAAGTAATGTCATACTCAAATCCCACTAGGCTACATCATGGCGCATAATGCTTGATAAACTAGCCTACAACATGCCATCTGATAGCCATGTCCACACGAAAACACATCCGCAAGCCAATATGTTAAAACGCAGCGTATTGACATCCCGAGCATGACACCTCTTAACGAGTGACATTTCAATCAATCAAACAAACACATGTTAACATTTCATCAAGTCACTACCTGGGCAAGTAATGACACACCTACAGAGCTAATTCATGGCATATCATGCACTAAGATGGCAACAACCTGCCATGTAATGCCCGGCCGGCCACACAACTCCTCATCCACACAACTTGACAATTAGCACACTTGTTGTAACAATCAATTTTTCAACAAGGATGTGAGCACCAATTGCCATTGAAAAGCATATGGTCAGATTATAGACTCCAATATATTTCCATACAGTCCAAGAACACCCTAAACGGAGCTCAGACAGAAAGTTATGGCCGTTTGAAGTTGGAGGCCTTGTATGAACAGTGATTGACGCACGGAACTAGCAAGGGCCTACTATTTTTCATAATTTTCGGACCAAATATGAGTTCAAATTTTATCAAGCTATATATAGATGGATTCTAGACTCAAAGGGATTTCCATAGAGTTCAAGAACACCCAAAACGGAGCTCGGATGAGAAAGTTATGGTCGTCCGAAGTTAGAGGAGTTGGAGGCCTCGTATGAACAGTGGACGCACAGCTGCGTGGAACCCACGCAATTGCGTTCCCAGGGCACCTTTGGAGCTCCTGTACATACTATTTTCCTACCCAAACTAGTCTCAAAAACAACTCTTTCACCCGGAAACAACAAAGCCCGGGACCCGAAATAGGCCATAAACATGGCATAAAACTCATCTAAGCTATTGAATCCCGGTAAGTATTTACCCCGAAAGAAAACTAGACATCATGGCTCAAACCGGAAAAAATCAGTTTTTTGTGTCAGAACAACACCAAACAGCCCTAGGGGTCAACCAAGACCAAAACAGCATTTAGATGAAATATAAGCACGAGATAGGAAGGGTCCCTATATCTTGGACGAAGGCAGAAGCTTTGAGTCAAGACTGAGACCCATGGCCTTCCTGAACTTCTGCTCGAATCTTTAACGAAAATTCTTGATTTTGGTGTCCAGCGTTGCCCTCAGAGTACTCAGAGCTTTTAAGGGTCTTGGCCCCGACCAATAGGGAGTTCTTAGATCGTAGTAAATCTTAAAGATGAGGTGGGAGCTTCTCTGTAACTTTTCTTCTCCAAACATGAAATCTTCGAGGAAATTGCATGTTGTGGGTATAGCGTAGCCTAATTCGGGATTGATGAACTTTAAATCTTGGCTCAAGTGGAGGTTTAGCTTGAATCTCATAGATGTTAGAGAGAAGGAAGAACTTCTCTCCCCCTCTCACTCTACTCACGTGTCTATCAAAAGAATGAGGGGAGAAAATTAGATTTTCTTTTTCCTTCCTCTTTTCCCTTTTGTCCATTTAGCATAAGTTGGACGTGGGGGCTGCGCCACAGTCCACGACCCATCCGGGGATTCGTTTCTGTCTGAAGCAATTTATTTTCTTCTCAATTCAATTTATTTTAAATGAACTTAACTTCAGGTCATTTCCTAACTCTCGAGATTTTAAGAAAATCTCTTTCTGGGAGTACTAGATACCTAACAAAAATTTATAAGGAAATTCCCACTCCCTAGGAATTCGCGAAACTTTACTAGGGTTACTCGTTTTTCGTGAGATGGACTTCAGCGACGCGGTCTAGTTTTAGATCATTCAAGCTCTAGAGATTTTCTAGGATTCCACGAGACCATTTTGGTAATTTATTATTTAATTTTTTTATACTTTTAGAAATTTTTAAATTTTCCGGGGTTTTACAAAAACCAAACCTCAACATGATGCGGGGCTTGCAGAAGCCAGTTCTAAAAATCTTGTTCGAACTATCCCCAAATTCAGCAGTTATTAGAAGAATAGTCTAAAAATTCAACTGATTTATCTAAAACAATAAAAATTCTAAAAATTCTAAACTGGAGTCAAAAATTTTGGAATGAAATTTACGGCCTTTCACGGCATCTAAGTCAATCGCAAGCCATTAAATAACCTTTATGATAGAAATAACACAAGTAGGAAAATTCCCTACCACTTGGAGTTTGACAAAACGCTAAGATTTTGGTACCCACACGTAGTTCTTGTCGCATAGACCGACTTTGCCTTTGTTGATGAAACACGAAGCGATTTAGTAGATCTTAGAGAGAAGTGAAGAGAAGAAAAAAAATTTTTCTCTCTCTTTCTATTCTCGCTCTCCATCGTCTCACCTTCTCCTTTTTATTTTATCTTTTTTTTTCTATTATTATTATTATTATTATTTGGATATATGACTCAAATTGCCTCATTGGGGTCTGTTTCTGCCCGAAACAATTTATTTTTCTTTAGTTCAATTTATTTTAAATGAACTTAGCTCAAGTCATTTCTTGACTTCCAAGATTTTCCTACGCGAAATATAGATCCTTGAAGTCGCCGGCTTATCGTCAGGAAAATCGTAAAAATATTGAATTGTCTCAAATTCGATGTGGCTTTGGGTCACTTTAGATTTGCGCGAGACAAATTTAGTAATCGTTTAGATCATCATCCAGATTATCTAGAGAATTTTCTAGGCTTCCCTGAACCATTATGGCAATTTATTATTATTATTATTATTATTATTATTATTATTATCCTTTTGCAATTTTTGAAAATTTCAAATAATTTTTTTTTTCGGGTTTTACAATGCCACAATTCTTTGAAAACTTTACAATTTCATCCTTAAAAACAACGTTATGGCACTCAAATAATTGAGGAAGCCACTTGGTGCATATATGCGACCACTACGGTTACATGTGCAGGTACACCTTCTCGGGGCGGGCGTTATAGTGCGGTTGGAGATGTTTTCTCGATTGAAAGAAGCTTTAGATGCGATACCGTTCATAAATATACTCTGTTACATCATTAGGAAAGCTTGAAATTGAGTCACATGGAATATTTGTTTTCAATCCAAATCCCTTTACCATCATCTCGCATGCATATTGGTTGAGAGTCATCCATATCATCAAATGAATATACTTTTGGCAATGCACTAATGGAAGGATGATGTTCAATTGAAACTTCTACGAGGTCATCAACATCCTCCTTATGTAAGAACTCTTTTTGAGGAATTGATAAGACGATTGACCATCTTGGCTCAAGTTGGTCTTGTACATAGAAAACTTGCTTTGCTTGAGATGTTAATATAAATGAATCTGATTTATACGCCACCTTCATCAAGTCAATCAATGTAAACCCAAGTTCATCAAATTTAATGTCGTTGTTATTGTCAACCTAATCACACTTAAAAATTGGAATCCTAAACATAGTGTAATCAAGATTCCAAATCTCATAAATGACCCGTAAAAACATGGCGCTCACGAGCATTTGGATTCTTATCCTTTGCACTTGAAATTTGCATCGTCGATGCTACAACACTAACTCCATTGTTTTGTGTTGTGTAATTCATCTCTATCCTTTTTGTGGGTATGACACCCATTGATGATATATCCATTATACTTGGACAGCACATAGTGGATGAGGGCCATGTGCTATCCATTTAAGAGTTTCAATAATAGGTTCTTGATTAACATTAGCGACATCCCAGCCTACACAAG
The DNA here is from genome assembly GCA_016808115.1 of Tetrastigma voinierianum. Classification (NCBI taxonomy): domain Eukaryota; kingdom Viridiplantae; phylum Streptophyta; class Magnoliopsida; order Vitales; family Vitaceae; genus Tetrastigma; species Tetrastigma voinierianum. Next base: position 21,220 of record JAEQBH010005312.1, on the reverse strand, counting down.
TTTGTAATTGTTATTAATTTTTTTAATTCCTAATGTTAAAAAATAGTGAAAATATGACAATTATTATAGTACCTTTTCCCTCAACCTATAAGTAAAAGTGCTCATCTTATAGCCACTTTTGCCTTTTTTCTTGACGAGGATTTTGCATTTTCAACCATGTCATGTGCTCTCTACAAATCACATATTACTCTTAATTAATATTGTAAATTTATGATAAAAAAAAATTATAAACTCATCACAAGCAAGTGGTCCTTACTCAATAAGGTTACTTGTGATAGTTGTATTCTCAACACATAATGATGATAGCACAGCAACGCGATGGGATCGACTATCATGAAAAACTTCCGGGTAGGGTGTCCCGATTTTATGTTCAATTCTGAGCCAATAGGAATCCCTATTGCATCCACATTTGACAAGTATTCAGTGCAAAACTCAATAGCTTCCTTTATAATGTGGCATTCAACGATGCATCCGTCAAGGCGATTACGATTACACACATAACTCTTTAGTACTTCAAGAACCTTTCAAATGGGTGCAATAATCTCGAGATAAGGCGGTGTAAGTCTTACCTCTTCCACGAGATGCCTTGTCAAATGGATCATGATGTCGAAAAAATGTGGGAAGTACTTTTCAAGCAAACATAATGTCACGATCAATTGATTTTGTAATTCATCAAGGTAGACACATCAACCATTTTCTGAGAGAGAATTGAAAAGAAACTCAACTTCTCTGAATAGCAAGTCGAACATGCTTTGGTGGGATTTATCACAATGGAGCGGTAACGATTGTTTGCATTAGTGTATGGTATCATGTGATTTTAGAGCAACAAGCTTGGGAAGTCCTCCCGTGGATACAAGGTTTTGAAGTTTGAGCAGTACCCTTGAGAACTTTAAAATATGCTAATGTTTGAAAAAAGATCTTTTCTCCATTCTAGGGGTGTGTAACAAGCACGGTGGAAGATAAGTTCACTTTCATTCAAACCTTATTTGTAATAAGCCTCCAAGCCCATCTCCATAAGATTTCGCAGTATTTAATCCATCCCTTTGTCTTCCCTTGGATGTTAAGTAATGTACCAATATTGATGCTTTCGCATGCCTTTTTCTCAATGTGCATTACATCGAGTTACTGACAAACATGTAGATATCTCCAATACTCAAGATCAAAGAAAATAGACTTCTTCTTCCAACAACATGCAACATTGCCTTTAGACTTATCTTGACTAAGCTTCCTCTTTCCCCATGAATTACAAATATTATCCATTTTGTGCAATATTTCCTCCTAGCAATAGTTTATTGGAGGGGTGATGAAAGTCTTGCTCACCATTGAATGCCTTTTGTTTGTTCCTAAAAGGATGATTGCATGGAAGGGAATCACCTATGCCACACAACGAATGAGTTCTTTTCCCACAGCACCAATCTCTACGAGTTTGTTTCTTCACCGCATATGGGGTAAGCAAAGTACCCTTCAACTATGCAACCTGATAAGTTTCCATAAGCTGGAAAATCACTTATTATCCATAATAAAACAACCTTTAATGTAAATAATTCTTATTGATATGCATCAAAAGCTTCAATCCCCACCTCCCACAAAAGTTTGAGATCTTCTATTAAAGGTGCCAAATAAACATCTATGTGGATTTGCTAGGTTGTCTATGGTTTGATATAAATAATGATAACAACATAAATTTTCTCTTCATACATAACCATGGCGGAAGGTTATAAATGATCATTATAAAAGGCCAACAACTATGCCTACTACTCTAGGAACCATGGGGATTTATACCATCAGCTAAAATGGCTAGTCTAAGATTTCTAGGCTCTCCACCAAAATCAGGCCATCTGTGATCAATTAACTTCCATGATGGTATGATGGCTGACACATCTTCCCATCAAACTCTCTTTCTTGTGCATGCCACGTGAGATCTTTTGCAATATTTGAGGAATGAAACATTCTCTTGAATCTTAGGATGGGTGGAAAGTACCACATGACTTTAGCTGGAACTCCCTTTCTCTTTCTAGTTCTTGTTGAATTCACCTTCCACCTTGAAGCTCCACATGTAGGAAATAAAGATGCATTTTTTAGTTCATTCCTATATAATATGCAATCATTTGGACATGCATGTATCTTTTCATACTCCATTCCCAATGCATTCAAAGTCTTATTTGCTTCATAGATAGATAGTGGCAACTCATTGTTGAGCGACATTTCACCCGAGAAATCCTAATAGTTATGAAAAGCCTTTATCAGACCATCCATACCGTGCTTTCAGATTATATAATTTAACTAATGCAGATAGGTTGGTAAATTTTCTACAACTAGGATATAAAGATTTCTTAGCATCATTCAATAATTTTTTGAAAAATTCCGGGTCAGCCAGAACCTCATCATAAGCAGCTTTAACCATTTCAATTGTGTAGTCCACATTATCAGAGAATTGATTTTTAGTACAACGTTTCGCCCTTATAGTAGTTAGTCCACTACTTAGACCTTCTTCCCCATGCCAGTACCATGTAAGGTAACTTTGATCAAATCCATAGAAAAACAAATGTTCTCTAACAATTTGAGGAGTGTGGAATATCATATTCCCACATTGTAAAGCAAGGACATTTAATTGATATTTTACCTTGTTAATTTGTGCTGCAAGAGAAATGAGATGGTGACCCCGTCCCTCGCATATTCCTTGGACCTTCGGTCCTTCAAAATCAAACAACGATCCATTTCTCTAGCACATGAGAAATAAATTCATACATTAAACACTTAAGGTAATAAAGCCTAGTTGAGAGTGTGTGTGTGTAGGTGGGTGGGTGGTAGACATGCTTGTGTGTGGGTATTTGTGTGTGGGTGGAGTAGGTGTAGAATAATTGGCGAGCCATAATTTGTAGAATAATTGGCGAGACCATAATTTTTTCTTTAGAAAGGGGCATAATTTAGTAATATAAAAATATCATATTTCAATAGGAAATTTAATGAAAATCATATTCCAATATATTTGATAATATTATCATAACATATTTAAAAATATTGTATTAACTAAGAATATAATAGTTTTTTTAATGTTAGTAAGAATATAATATTAATACGAAGCTTTAACAACAAATTTTGTCATTCAATAAGATAGTTAAATTTATTAATGTAAAATTTTAATAATATTTAAATAGATAAATCCAAATAGTAGGTTACCCAGCTTTTAGATTAGGTTTTCTGACCGTTAGGTTACCAAAACACTTTAGAAGATATGATAAATGATTGGTGTACGACAAATGATATATATATATATATATATATATATATATATATATATATATATATATATATATATATATATATATATATATATATATATGGAGTTTTTGTATTAGATTAATGTGATAGGATGATAACTTGGTAGTTAGAGCTTTTAATATAATAACTTATACTTGGCTTGGATCTCTTAATTGTAGAAACAATAATTTTTTTGGGAAAAGTTTAGTGGATCATTAGGCTCCTTTTCCCTAATACTTTTCAGGTTTCAAAGGGAGCTTTAGTATTTTGGAAATGTTGGATAAAAAAATTTGCAAAACTAGATGTTTGGATAATTTTAATAGCACACCATAGTAGGATACAAAAAATAAAAAAAAATCAATAACAGACCATAGATAAGGGGAAGGGGGGATGGGGCATATATATAAAAATTTCAAGATAAAAAATTTGAGGGGGGCATATGCCCCCTTGAGCCTATGATGGGTCCACCATTGGTATGGAAGTAGGCATCCAATGATGATTTAAAGTCCTATAATGATGCTAAAAATAGTGGTAGACATATTTTAACACAATATTGATCGCTAAATATTACAAAAGGATATCTTATAACAGTGTTCCAGTGTGTGTTATATTGAAGTTGTTTCTTTAAGCATGAATAAAGCTAGAAAATAAAACAAGTTAATTTTAGTGTGATTGATCTTGAAGCTTAAGAAAAGTTTAAATCAAGTTCCAATCACCTAACCTGTTTGAAGGGAGAGAACAGAGGAGGAACAAAATAAGGAAAGGAAGATATGCTTCAAGTGCACCCTTGAATGTTTTTCCTAAATAAGAAAAAAATCAAGTTAGTAATTTAAATAAATATTAATCATAAATAAAATAACGATTTAATCAAACCAGGTTAGTAGTGAATCTAATAATAATAATAATAATAATAATATAAAAAAAATTGTACATATAAGTGGAGGAAGGCAAGCAAAAACTGGGTCAGCATCTAAGTACACTAAAAATAAAGACTTGATAATTCATGTTGAATGGATGCACAAATATGAGAACTGAATCCTTTACGTATTGGCTACTTGATGAAGAGAGTTAATCTATTTATAAGTGTTATACAAAGAGGATTCTGTCCCCGAACATATTTGGTTCTAAGAAGCCATGTTTAAAAGAAATTAAAATTTGCCATAGTTTAATTATAAGATCTTTTAACGAAAATTTTTATGTAACTTTTCAAAACCTTGGATGAAAAAACAACTACAAATGATATTTTAATTAAAATATATTGTTAATAAGCAATACAAAACTTTGAATATAAAAATCAATAAAAAATAATCATGTTCTTTGTCTACGATCCTAGATCCAACTTAACATCAAAGTCATGCATACATGCATAGTAAATAACAATTGCCTTCTAAAAACCATCATGAGGAGTAAACATAAAATTTTCCCAATGGAAGAAAATATGAGATTAATTTCTACATTACAACCACAAACTTCTAATTATTTTTTTTTCAAGGCTCCTTACCGAGAATTTAACTTCAGCCCCAAATTCTTAACATGAGAGTTTTTCTTGATCCTCAGCCTCTTGCATGAATTAATGAACATCCACGAAGTAGAGTTACAAATTTATATTACATGTGAAATGTGATAGATTGCAATGATTCTAGCCATGACCAAATATTGCACTCATGGACATTTTCATCATTTTGTTGGCTTGACTATGATGGGAAATTGGCCCAGTGTCAAAAAATTTGGTGGGTCTGATTATAGACCCATGTTGGAGGAAGAAAAAATTTTGAAATGCCTAAATTGTCCATATCAATTTCTTATGACCGGCTTTCCGTATAGATAATTACTTATTTTTTAATTTTTCAATGGAATAAATAAATGAGTGAACTTGGAAAGAAGTATAGTCTAAAGATTGATAGGAGCATGTGATTGATTATGTACCAAAGTTTGGTGTGCATGATATGTTATATATGGAATTAATGATAAAAAATATATATAGAAGTGAAGAGATGGAATGGAGGTGTACTTTGGTGACCTCCCGAGGAACATCTCCAATAAGCATCCAGTCTCCATCTTTGTTTTCATATTTCGAAATATACTTTGATTTATCGGCATACTTTAATGCTTCACCTGCCAACACATATTTTAAAAAATAATTAGTTCTTCTCTAAGTGTTTTGTGGTTCATATATATATATATATATATATATATATTTACCAAATATGTGAAAGAAAAAATTATTTGAGTTTATTTTTTTTATATAGCATTTCTAGTTGACCTACTAACTTTTTGTGGAACTTAAAGAAACAATTTTATATAGGAAGTGGGTTAGGCATGTCACTTAATTAAAGAATGAAAAAATTGAAGTTTAGAAAAAACAGTGCATATTCAAAGAGCCCCCTGCAAATACTGTAGTTTTGAAATTGGTTAACATAATAGTTGAAGAATTGAATCGATTGAGTGTTTGGAAAATGGAAAGCTTTCTTGAATAACATATTCCCAACCTCTAAATAGTTGTTTGATCCCTCGAATCCTCCTTAGGTCAAATAAAAGAACAATCGAGGGAGAAGAATGGGTTTCATTTAAAGCTTATAGCATATGTCATATTCCTCCATGGAACAAAGGAAAAGAAACCCTTTACTCAAACCCTTTACTCCATTGTAGAAGAAAGATGCTGGAAAGCATTGTTATAATAAAAAATTATGAGTCATTATAGAAAGTACTTGGGTTTGTGTGTGTGCTTTGGTCACTCAAGTGTAGGATGATGTTTGAGATGTAAAAAGAGGTATTGCAGTTTTTGGTAAATGGGGATTGACATGAGACGTGGGGGAGGAGGTGGCGAGAGAAATAGAGCATTGGGAATATTTTGCTTGAGAGAGGGAGAGAAAGAGAGAGAATGAAGAGACAAAATGAAGGTTCGGATTTCACCACCCGATAATACAACACGGTTGATGGTCCTCCCAGCGGGTCGACCTAATCTCCGTCAACCTAATACTCCATTTTGTGTCTTCACTCATCATATAAATTTATTTAAAAATGAGTAAATAGTCGAAGAACATGTGTCTTGAACAAGGGTGGAAGAATGGTCTAAGAAGATATAACCCATCTCAAACACACATTCGTACCCAGAGTAAAAATGAAATCTTTGTATGTTGAGGGTTTGGGAAACAATCTATTATTATCATAGCATTGGTAGTTGGTTAAGAATTTCCGCCCAGAAAAGATAAAGAAAAAAGTTCAATGGGAAAAATGGAAGAAAAAATAAGGAAAAAAGGAAATAGGAAAAAGAAAAGTTGCACCTTGGAAGATTTAGACTACCTTTGAGGTCTCGAACAACCGAATACACCATGATAAGCCCGACTACACGCTTTTGACATAATGTTCTAGTTGTGTGCTGTTTGAAGGTTCCTTAGGGTTCTTAGGAAACGAGAGTGAGGAAAAGAAAGAAAGGGGGTGAGGGAAAAAGGAAAATGGGTGAAATGAAAAGAAAAAGGATTCTCCACACAAAATTTTTGCTCAATTATGAAAATTTTAAATATTTAAAATTGATAAAATAAAATAAAACATATTAAATATATCATATATTAACTTAGAGCACATATTTTGAAAACTATTTTATTAAAAATGTTTTTGTTTTCTTGTATTTTAAATATATGGTTAATTATTCTTAATATTCAATTTAAAAAATTTATCAATTATTGGGGAAATATTTTACTATCTATTTTAATTTATTTAATAAGTTAAAATTTTAAAAATTAAATTGATAAATATAAAAATAAATAAATTTGAAGTTATGATCATTTTGTACAATAATATCAACAAATTGAATGATAATATATTCCATATTAAAATAATAATACATGTACAATAATTGCATATTATTATTTATTTCTTTAAAAGATAAAATAATTCAATGACGTTTAAAACGTCAAAAATGGAAAAATTTTACACTAATTAATGACATTTGTAATAAGCGTCATTGAACTTAATATTACAATTAAATTAATGACGCTTTTAAAAAGCGTCAAGGATCTAACGTCATTGATTTTAATTTTTTGTGGTTGACCAGCGCCGTCTGAGATGATGACGAGCAAGCGGCGCGTGCGAGGATATTATTTATTATGATACACCACACCAAGATGATGACAACGAGCGTAGCGCGAGAGCGACAACTAAATCATAAAAAAAAAAAAAAATGAGAAACTAGATACGTATTGGAATAAGCGCTTTTGTTAAGGAAGAAAACGATTGGAAAAGAAGTATAGATGGGTGATTTCAAGCCAATAATGGGTAAAAAAAATCACCTCTCATTGTTTAAGGAAAAGAGGCTAGTAGAGAACAAGAGATTAGGGTTTTTAAATCATTAATCACAACAACTTTTAAAAAAATCCAAAACAAGGAGGGCTCCCTTTGTTATTATCATTCTTAAAAAAATTATTATTATAATTATTTATTTTATCTAATTAAAATAGAATATATATAAACTAATAATTTTAAAAAAAATAATAGATTGATTAAAATGAAACTAAATATTTAACTATAGGGTTGACAATTGGACCTTCCATCTTATATTTTTGAAAATATTTTGAAATATTATGTGTGGATTCTAAAATTTTAAAAATATTTTGTGTGGATTTTAGAATATGATTTTTCTAAATAGAAATAGCTTCAGGAGCTTTTACCACAAGAATTGGGAGTCGTCCCTTTGATTGTGTGCACAATTTGGATTCAGGGGGTTTGCCAAAACCTTTGGACATCAAGGATACCGTTTTTAAAATTTAAGGAGTTATGGTCGTAATTCGAGGCTTGAAGAAGGGTTTGACTAAGTCAATATTATGATTTTTATGTATTTTCTAAGTCCTGGTTTGAATTGAAGTCTTATTAGTGGGTAGAAGAGTTGTTTTTACTTTCCTAGTTAGTTGTTTTATTTAATTTCAAGCAAAATGTTTTTATTAGAATTAGGTCTTATTTCAATTAGGGATTAGTAGACTTTTAATTGCCAGAAGTCTATTTCCAGTGGGAATTAGGGAAAATGAGTGAAGATTACATTTATACCCCCTAATGTACTCTTTTTATTCATTCAAAGTTTAATAATATTTTCAAATTTATCTTTCTAAGAGTTCTCTCTTGTTCTCTTATCTTTAGGTGGATTCCTTTGAGTGGTGAGTGTGTGGCTTCTTATCCCTTAGTGGATTCATTGGTGTAGTAAGTTCCCTATCCTTCTATACTCCCTACGATTCCATCATCTTAACCTTAAACTCTACATAACCCTTTTTTCAACCTTCAACCCAACTCATTCCAAATCTAGTTCCATACTTTTAAGACCATCCTAAATACTTTATTTCATCATAAAATCCTAAAACCCCTGTCTGCCAACCTATGAAAACCTTAAATTCGTGCTATCACACTTTAGAAAAACTAGAAAATTATGACTACCTCGAAAACAAGATTGTTTTGCATCGAGATCAAGCTCACAAACCTTTCCAAACCTAAAATCATTAATTCTAAATCTTAATTTCATAATATATAAACTCTAAATTAGCCCTAAAACCTTTGAGATCAGACATATCCCTTACCCATCAAAGTTAAACCTATACCCCTAAAGTACCATAAATATGTACCCTAACTTACCTAAACCCTTAGATCATCCATCATGATTACGTCCTCATCGAGTGGTATCATGCTTCGTGGTTTGATGGCTAATCAAAAGTTAAAAGACGTTCTTGGTAATGAAGGCAAGAGTTCTAGTCATGATTCAAATGGTTCGCAAACCCCCAATGCAAAAACATATTGTTGATCTTGAGATTCTTATTCAACGTCTACAAAACCACTTGAGATTTCATAGAGATCCTATGGTTATGGAGGACTTGGTAGGCGAAAACAAGATCGAGGAGGAATTAGATGATTTAGATGAAGAGACTGTGCAACTTAGTCAACTTTGAAATTTCTTGGAGCTCAAGAAGGCTAAAGACAAGCATGCTAGAGACTTTGATTTTCAAGGAAGGTATTATGGTTGCTACCACAATGATGATTACTGATGAATACACAATTGAGCAGTAATTATAGCAGAACTTAGCACATTCAAGTCACACTTTACCCACATTTGATATGAGGATAGGTACTTTTAATTTGCTTTTGTGTTTTTAGACTTGTCTCGAGTCTTTCGGGTCTAATGCATAGTGTACAAAAGATTTATGTCCGAGAGCGAATATGAATCATGGAGGATGTGGGCGGCGATTGATGTGAAGTTTCGGGGATTGTAATAATGCGTGAGAGAAAGAAAAAGCACGGAGGAAAGTGTGGGTACACCTTCAATGTGTCACCAGGTCACATCCCTACACGAAAAGTGGTAGTGAGCGAAAGTAATGCTGGGTGCACCCGATGTGCCGGTACACTACGAAAAGTGATAGTAGCGAGGGTGTATCGGTACACCACTAACATGCAGGTACACGTGTTGAGAACTCGTGAATTGGTTGGGAGTGATCCTAGCAGCGAGCACACTTGTCAATCAACCTTTAATGCGAGGATCACATTGGAGAGGGTATAAAAGCTATAGGATACAAGGAGAATGACTTTTGATTTGGGAGGGATGGGTTTTCATAGGAGAAGTGTTCTTCCATTTTGAGTTAAAGTTTTATAGATCCAGTTGAGAAGACTTTTATTCTTTGGATTTTGGATTCAAGCTTTTGTAATCTTTAGGAACATATTTCGTTTCAATCCAGTATTTTCATATTTTTTCATTCCTAGGTTTTACAATTGAATTCGATTTTCTCAATCACATTTTTTTATGAATAAATTCTCTTCAATTATGATTGTCCTTATAAAGTTCCATGGAGTTCTAAACCTTTGCTTGGGGATTCCATGGTGGAAACTCTCACCATGATCCGCGGTAATTCCACTCAATTCTCTCTTGAACCTCAATGGATTGTACGTGTTAATTGCTTGTGCAAACACTAAAAACAGTTGAGCATCCTGCGACAACATGTGAGAGAGACGTCGAGGTACATGTTGTGTGATTAAATCTGAGAAGCTAAGAGGCGGAATTAAGTGGGAATAAGTGACTAACATCATTCAATCATCTTTCTTTTCAAAGAAGCATTTAAGGATAAATCTTCCATCAAAGACCATCCTATCAATGGCCTAGATGAGTTTGTAAATAAGAGGTGGGAGTTACGTGATCGAAGTGGAGTGGAACCCTAAAAATCCAAACAATCATCTTTACATTTTAAAATATTCATGATCAATCATTCAATCAAACAACACGACCCCCCATAATTCCCTTTTAAATTACACTTTTTTGTGGAGAATAGCTCCCTACGGGATCACTTGATTTAGACCACTCCCACGTGGAGATGACACGTGGATTCCCACGGTATTACAGTGTTAAGCGACCTTAATTCCCTACGGCAGGAATAGAGGTCGACATCTGAATAAGTCACGAAGCATTTTGGCGCCGTTGCGGGTGGCGACGACCAGGTTGATACGAGAGAGCTAAGAGGTAATTTGCAATTGCATTACCCAAATCCGGGTGCGTTCTCAGCTCTTCTTTTTAATTTGTTTTTAGTAAGCAATCTCAGTGGGTGTTTCTTGGGCCGGATGGCGTGGCGCATGTCGGTTTGGGCTCATAGCGAGCAGCGACTTGTAAAATTATACCCCTCTACCAAGCATTACGATAAATTAACAAATCAAAGTGTTAAATCTTCATTTTACCTGAGGAAATGGATCATCCACGGGAATCAGCGACACTTGGACATACCTAAGGAATTCTGTTAACCCACGAGGACTTCATGAACCTCCGCAACATGGAGGTGATGCTACACTCCAGTGGCACACGGTAATGGGAGAGGGAGAAATGGTAACTTTCAGCAAAACCAATATAGGGCTCCCCCTGCTCCTTTACCTAATGTGGAAAGAACAATTCGAGAAATTCTACAATCTCAGAGGACCACAACCAATTCGTGTATTCGCCTTCCCGAAGAGGCTAATCAATTTCTAATGAAGTCGGAAATGTCCGAGTCTTCTACACATATATCAAGGGTTTGAATGAGAATCCTTATTCATTCATGAGGGAGATTTTTGAGGATGTTTGCGGTGCATTTTCTCTCTGCAGCTCACCTCTCCACATAATACGTTTGGTTTTTATTTCCTTTTGCTTTAAAGGAGAAAGCCAAAATTTGGTTTCATTCTCTTGCGCTAATTCAGTACACATGGAAAATATGCGTATTGAGTTCCTCAACAAATTTTTTTCCCTCGCGCATTACCAATGCTCTCATGCGAGTCAATTCGAGAACTTTCTAAGCGGGTGAACCTTTTCTTTAGCGATGTGGGAGAGATACAGGATCTATCTTCCTCCATGTGCTATCCCTCACCATGGATTGGATGTGGAATGAAATATGTGCGTACTTTTCATCCAAGGACCTTATCCTTGAATAATAAACAATACATCCAAATGATGTGTGCATGCGAATTCTGAAAGAGTGCTAGGGAAGCAATTCCAACACGACACCATAGCGAAGCGCTGAACATGGGAGACTAACACTTATAGACTTATTTAAGTACATAATACTTTATAGGGGAGGGAATCCATCACTTAAAGAGAATGATGAATTGCAAAAGCAAAAATCGCCAATTAACAAGAAAGTTGGAGGCCATAGAGATGAAAAAAGGTGAGCAGGTAGCTTGGTACGTAATACCCTCGGTGCCTATTGGATAAGAGTGGAGGAGTCATGCATAATATGCGATGACCACTGCACACTCAGCTATCAGCGCCCCAGGCAACCCCCTTGAGTTAAGGGAGCAATTCGGATAGAGCAAGCTAAATGCTCTTAACACAAAGGAAGCCTTTCAATTCTCCATCTTGTGACACATATAATCAGGGATGGGGTAAGCATCCTAATTTTGGTTGGAGGAGAAGTGAGGGAATTTCACATAACACAGCAGCTTGACGAGGCCCCCCGTACGGAACCACGGTTTTACAAATCCTGTTCCACCATTTCAGAATCAAGGCCCCGAGTTTCTGTGAAGACCACTAGTCAAGTTTCCATCCATCGAATCGGGGACTCTGTCACCCGGCCATATCAACCTCCATAAGAGAGTCGGAGGATATAGTTACACCGAGTTCGTGCAAACCGACAATCCATGAAACACGAATTCCGGAACTGCTACGAGCAGTGTGAGATCCCAAATAACAAGTTAACCTCGATGCATAAGTATTTCAACAAGAAAAAGGGAAACTCCCATCTCAGCCCATCCAAAACCCACAAGGTCAAAATAGTGTGGGAGTGTCAGGTCCAAGTGAGGGTACTTTTGAACATTGTAAGGCTGTTACTACTCTTCGAAGCGGTAAGGTAGTTGACAAAACCATCCCAGCCAAAGAACCATCACAAGAGTCTCAAAGTCTGAATGTGCGGTCGGAGATGATGAGGTATTAGACAAGCCTTATGTCCACAGGACAACGTTACATTGATGGTGAACCGGAGGAAGATAAGGTTACCCTATATTCCTCGACTCCGTACCCTCGTAAGAAATTTGCTTGAGAGCACTAGAAAGTGAATAACAAGAGGATCCCATGAGTTGTTCAAACAAAAATTGAAATTGAACACATTCCCTTACTAGATGCCATTAAGCAAATTCCATCGCGTATGCTAAATTTTTCAGGATTTGTGTGCAGTCAAAAGGAAACTATGGGAATTGTTAGTAAGGGAGGCATTCATGACGAGAGGCAATCTACCTCACTAGTGAAACAACTTGCCTCGATATACAAAGACCCGGGGAAGCCACACTTATTTACATGGTAGTAGGGAATTCAAAAGTTGGGACACGCTTTGGTGGACTTAGGGACAGGAGTGCTAATTTGTTTGCACTCGGTATGTGTGGACTAGGGTTGGGAGAATTAGAGCCGACTAATATCGCCCTCGACTAATTTGATGAGTAGTGTAAAAATTCACAGAGAGGGAATAGTGAAGGATGTATTGGTACAAAGTAGACAAAGTTCCTACTTCCTGTGGATTTTGTTGGCGCTCCGACTCAACGTGGTGAACGAGGAACTTCCGAGTTCCCGGTGATTCTTGGTAGACCTTTCTTAGCCCATTGCAATGCCGTTATACATTGTAGGGGAGGCTAATGACATCATTTATTGGCACATATTTATTATCTGAATATCTTTTAATGTTATCAAGGGGATGGAGATGAAGATGAGGGTGTGTGAGGTCGACATATGGTGATGTAATCTGAGAAATACTTAGACAATGTCTTACATGATGATCCTCTTACGTCATGTTTGGTAAGCCCAAGTTGGAATGAGGAAGTGACCACATTAGAATCGGAGTTTCTACACTCCATAATTGAACATAAAGAGGTACTGGAAGTGAATGGGTGGGTCCTAGAGATTTGAACCATTACCACCCGAATGAGGACAAGGCATTACCTTGAAGATAGAAGCCACCTAGCTTGAGGTTAGAGCCTTTACCATCACACGCAAATATGCTTTCTTGGGGGGCGGGAGAAACTAGGTAATCATATCTTCTTCGTAGAGATGAACCAAAGTCAACTTTTGAGATATTGAGAACCCATGAGCGCTTTAGGATGGACAATTGCGAATGATAAGGGGAATTGGCCTTTGATGCGCACACATAGGATTCATTTAGAAGAGGATGTTGAAACCCTGCAGGCAGCCACGAGGCCGGGTTAGTCGATAATGAAAGAAGTGGTGGCGAAGAAGGAAGTTTTAAAACTCTTTTGGATGTAGGGGGTTATTTACCTATTACTTGGATAGAGGTGGGTTAGCTGACCACGGTGGTTCACTGAAATGCGGAGTCCTTTGCCAGTCGCCAATGAAAACAATGAGCTCGTTCCTACTCGTGTCACTTAGGGTTGGAGGGTGTGCACAAGAGCCCATAGGAAGCTTAACGCGGGTACTAGGAAAGACCACTTTCCTCTTGGTTTGTTAGATAAATGTTAGAGAGTGGCAAGGCATGAATTCTATTGTTTTCTTGATGGTACTCAAGGTGCAATCAAATTGAGATAACTTTGGAAGATCGAAAAACTACATTCCGCTTGTCGCTTTTGTTACTTTACCTTTAGGAAAATGCCCTTTCTGGATTATGTAATGCACGGGAACTTTCCAGCGTGCATGATGGGGAATTTTTCGGTGACATGATAGAGAATGTTGTGGAAATCTTCATGTGGATAAATTTTACTAGGTTTAAAGGTGACTCTTACGAGTGATTGGAGAATCTACGTAGGTTTTGGAGAGATGTCAAGAAAAACTTTGTGTTAAATTGTTTGAGGCGTGTCATTTTCATGGTAACACAAGAAAGGGATTGTCTTAGGCCATATAGTGTCAAAGCGGAATTGAAGTTGATAAGTAAAGGGTTGAGGCTGATCAATTTACCTACTCCCTAAGTGTGTTAGAGACATCCGGGTCCATTTTGGGACATCTTGGTTTATAGGAAGTTATAAAGGATTTTTAGTGCGATAGCTAGTCCCTTATGTACTGCACTAAAGATGTCCCTTTTTTGCATGAAGTCGCAGGCTTGTGAAAGCCGCTTTATTAAGCTCAAAACTATGTTAGTGTCACCCCCTTTCATGCGGTCTCCTAATTGGAACCTTGATGAGTGCTTAAAACACTCAGATTATACTCGCGTCAGTCTTGCATTTTCATGTTGATTTGGCATTATTTATATAATTTTAGTGTTAGATTCCTTATTTAGTTTTGTTTGGAATATAGGCATGTGATGGCCCGAGAAAGAACTTACGGAAGCCATTTTGGAGAAATGAGGAGCATGCGGGGGTGTCGCTTTTTACTGCGTGGCGTCTGCGCGTCGGCGAGCGTCACTGTGACGTGGGGTCGGCAGTGCGGTCAGCAGGTCACCGCGTGCGCGCGTCACCACGTCGCGCTGACGTCGCCCGCGACTCGCTGACGTCGACCGGAAATGCGCATCTCATCATTAATCTTGAGGGAGAAGCGAGGGTTGGGGAATTGAAAGAAGCACGTCTTTGACCGAGAGACACGAGGAATTGAGAGCACATAACCACAGACTTCAAGGATCTCCTTGGACTTTTGTATTGGTTTTTCATTATTGTTTTGATTATTTTTGGATCACATGAGGGGAATGTTTGTTACATTACACATAGCACTGTTTCTTTGCTTTCATGATGTTCTAAACTCATTTCTAGGGTTACGTCAGGCACGTCTGGGGCATGATAGTTAGAATTTAACCTTTCCGTAGTAATCGGTGTTGTTAATTTATCACATACGCTCTATACGCATGTTAATTATATGTGATATCGGCGATATTAACATGCCCACAGCGAAGGTCAGAGATTCGAGATGAGGGTATTCGGGATGAGATTCAAGTAGCCTTTAAGCGAATCGGATTAATAGAGATATTCCGTGCAGACACGAAGGTGGTTTTGAGTTGGTTTCAATTAATGTGTTTTGAATCTGGTCGAGATAGAGATATGCTGGGATTAAATATTCTGTAAATAGACGAGAAGGCATATGCCTCGAGAGAGAGGAGGATATCTCGTGAGGCAAGATCACCTCGCCATTGATATGTTATAAACAATCGAGATAACAACATCTTTAGGAGGGAAATGATCCCGTGCAGATAATGAGCGGGAGTTTCAACCTAGGCTCCCCATTATCAGTTCACCAAAACCAATAGCTTAGTTACGAGTTAAGTGCAGGAAATTCTCTCTTAGAATCATTTGATAGGATATTGTCTAAAAAGTAGAATCTCTGTAGTCAATTCATCTTTCCACTGGATGCTCGTACTAGTACTATATTACTTGAGGCGACAGCGTGCACTTGCGCACAGAGAAGCGTACATTTTACACAAGCGTTTGGCCTATCAAACCTTACTTCATGATTTGAGATCATGTGTGACCCTTGTGATTATGCTATAGAGGCTGTTTAGGACAAGAGAGGAGCAGGCTTTTTGTCATCTATTATGCTAACAAGACACTAGACCAGCTCGAGAGCAAACTACACGACCGAAAGGTTTTAATTTGTGGAGTCTTTGCCCAAAGGACCGGAACCATACATTGTGAAGCTCTTACGCCCGGCCATTTTCCTGAGATCATGCTGGCAGGAAAGTGCTGCTCTTGAGGACACTAGGCTCGATTGTAGGTGGATTTTACTATGTCGAGAATTTGTCGACCATTAAAGATAAAAGAGTCGAATGTGGTAGGCGACCATTTATCTCGATTAGTTCCAGAATCCATTTCTCATGGCGTACCCATAGGTGACAGTTTTCCTGATGAGCAACTTTTTGCTCTTGTTCATTGGCCATGGTATGCAGACATTGTAAATTACCTAGTCACTGGTCAAATTCAACCTGTGGACTTCTGGCCAAAAGAAATTTTTAGCATATATTAAATATTACTTTGATGATCCATATCCTATTTATCACGTCACGACCAATTAATGAGAAGATGTGTGCCCGATGATGGCTTGAACCCGGGATCACGGCCTTTTGCCGTTAAGCTTGTGGAGGAGACATTTCTCACCTTTCAGCTTGACATATAAGATTTTACAAGCTGGTTTTTTCTGGCCTACCCTATTTAAATATTGTTTTAATTTCTGCAAAACTTGTGCTCAATGCCAACAATTAGGAGGGGTCACAAAACGAAACATGATGCCTCTTACCCCCATCTTAATCATTGAAATTTTTTACTGCTGGGGTATAAACTTCATGGGACCTTTTCCCCCTTCTTATGGGTATCTTTACATTCTATTATCTATTGATTATGTGTCTAAGTGGGTTGAGGCTATTCGAATGAGAACCAATTACCACCAAAGGTGGTTTTGAAATTTATAAGGAACACATTTTTTCGTTTTTGGAATACCTCGTGCAATTATTAGTGATGGTGGACTCCACTTTTTGTAATCTATCTTTTGAAAATACGTTAAAAAAATATGGAGTCTCACCCGTAAAGTTTCAGCGACATACCGCCCATAGACCCGATGGTCAAGGCGAACTAGCTAATAGGGAATAAAACATATTTTGGAAGCGGTTGCCCAATCGCAAAAGATTGGTCACTCCAGGCACTACTTGATGCTCTTTGGGCTAACGATGCGCCTTTAAAAGCGTTCTTGGTATGTCTCCATAAGGCTTGTTTATGGAAAGGCTTGTCATCTGCCGGTAGAAGTAATGGAACATCGGGCTTCTTGGGCTATTAGAACTTTAGTGATTTACTTGCATAAACGGAGTAAACTTGGCGCTTGTTGTAGCTAAATATTTGGATGAATTGCGGCGAGAGTCGTATGAAAAGCTCCCAGAATTTACGAGCGGCTGAAGTTGTTCATGGCAAAGACTATTGCTTTCGGAAAGCGTTCGAGACCAAACGAGGTCTATTTGTACGACTCAGGTTACACTTATTTCCGGGAAAACTTGCAAATCTCGTTGGGTGGCCCATTTATCGTTAAGGTAGTTTATCCGCATACGGGCGGGCTGGAATTGAAAATGGGATGCAGGAAAGTCCTTCAAAGTCGATGGTCAACGCCTCGGCCATTCCTCGAGCATTTCAACCTTGAGAGCGAGTGATGAGGACTTGAATTAGATCCGCTGCGAGGATCCCCCTTGAGGAGTAAATTCGTCCTCCAACTTGTTGTATATAGTTTTGATTTTGTTTTATTTTTCGTTCTTGCACTTTCTTTCTCTTGTCTTCTTTTGCTTTCAAAAAAAAAAAAAAAAAAAAAAAAAAAAAAAAATATATATATATATATATATATATATATATATATATATATATATACTCTATATAAAATAAGTTCCCTAGTTTCTATGTTGCCCTTCCACTACATTTGTGGGGTCCCGCTTGGTTTTTCTACACGTGAGGGCCGATGCTTGTTTCTATTGGGGGTGGGGCGTACCTTGGTTGAACCTAACTATGCGCTTGTTATGTGTTCGGTGTATGCGCCCGAAAATTTTTAGTGTGGCTCTTTTAGATATAATACTTGACCTGCAATGTATAGAGCCGCATGATCTCATTAACACTCCACATCATCTCAATGCGTGTACATTTTAACTAGCATGCACAAAAATCTTTATATTCATCTTTTGGGCTCTATACCCTTGCATTTTGCCTTTCTTGCCCACCTGAACACATACCTACTTGACCATACTACGAAATTCTTGCTTGCTTGTACTCCACTTTCACGTGTATCATTTTTGGCATATCATGTTTAACTATTTACATCATA
The DNA here is from genome assembly GCA_016808115.1 of Tetrastigma voinierianum. NCBI lineage: Eukaryota > Viridiplantae > Streptophyta > Magnoliopsida > Vitales > Vitaceae > Tetrastigma > Tetrastigma voinierianum. Next base: position 2,766 of record JAEQBH010005312.1, on the reverse strand, counting down.
GTCTTTGAGGAATATCTTGCATAACTGGAAAATGATTAGAGGCCCGTATTTCTATGTACACTGCTTGGTGTTATTGTCTCACCTTGCATTTTGAGCTTTAAGTTGCCCGAGTTGGTTCGAAACTGGAACCACGATCATTGGAGCAGCGGTGGGTCTCAAGGAAAAGATTGAAAGTATCCGAAAGAGGAGATACGATGACCAATCCTATGGTCTGACGAGTTTGGGTAGAGTATGAACAAAAGAAAAGGTGAGCATGCAGTGAAACCCGGGATGGAAGGCAGTTGACAAGGACAAATTTTACATCGGTACCACTGTTCCAAATTTGAAAAAAAATATACATATAAAAAAAAATGAGAAAAATCAAATTGGAACAGGTGTACCGGTACACCCTAAAAGTGTATCATTACACCTTACGAAAAAAATGGACCGAGTGGATAAGGGTAATGGAATTTTCCAGGTGTCTTAGGTACACCCAACTAAAGGAGCGGTAACCAAAGAATTAATACTTAGGTACACCACTAATGTACCGGTACATGAGAAACTTTGGGAAAAAGTTTTTACCCAAAATTTTGTGCCTCTTGACATTCCAAACATCCCATCCACTCTATACAAAGCCAAACCCTAGTCTTTTTGCCTTCTCACACAAGCATCCTCAAGTCCGTTTGCCTCTGCCAGGGTTTCCTTCGCTCAGGTCCAGATTCTCCTGCATTCTTCGTACGGACGTGGTAAGCTTCTTGAAACTCTTTGAGAGCATTTTCGTACCATCCACTAGTATACATGGACTCGTTTGGTTGGCTTTGTGTAGTGGTTTTCTGTACTTGGTGGTTTGGGGTCTCGGGTTCTGATGGCATGGGGAGAGTACTATCGATATGCACGGGGCCAACGGTCTTTTTAAACAAGCTTACGGGACTTTTGTGCCATATATATGGGCCATGCGGGCCATTATTGCCAAATCACCCTTTATCTACATGGCACGATCAGAACATTGGGAAGGAGAAGCGCACTGGCGCTCCCTCATGGAGCGGGGCGGGTGAAGAAATCGGCTCTCCCACTGTGGGTAAAGGGCAAGGGAAAGCAAAATAGAGGTCATCGTCGGGTGATGAAGTGTTAGAAGTGATGATGATGATGAAATAGAGGCCCCATGTTTGCTGAGGTTCGAGTCGGAAGCCGGGGAAAAATGGGCCCGGTTGATTGCGAGAAGCGGGGGGATTTCTTCCTTTGCGGAGGCGTGAGAGTTGGAGACATTTTTGTACTTTCATCCCATCAGGGGAATTATTCAAGATCAGAATATGCAATTCGTGTGCACTGAGGTTCAAGGATATTTACCTACTGTGGTTCGATAATTCTATACCAATATGAGAGAGAGAGAGAGAGAAGAAAATCGCGATTAGAGACCTTATTAGAGACCGGTGATGAATGACGGCTACGGATCACTACGATTCGATAGCACATTCCTTACGGTATGTTCGCCTGGCGCACCGAGGGCGGAGCCTTACCCACTTAAGGCTATCCGCGATTTTGATGCCCGGTTATTCCAGCGAGGAGCTATGTGCACTCACCCAGTGCCCATGAATGGTTTCATGAAAAAAGAATTTGTACCAGGGAATCTCAAACCGGAATATGCTTTGATGAATAAGATTATTCATGATTGAATTGGGCCTAAGGGCAATGAAAAATCTCCCACAAAGAACAAATTCAGTTTTTATATGAAGTCATGACCGGGAAACTCATCGATTAAGCTTTAGTCATATGGTGTGTGATGAGAGACTGCCGGTTTTCGCATGAAACTTGAGACATATTCCATTCCCATCGTTTGTGACAGTCTTGTGGAAGAAGCTTGCGAGGCTGGGGGGCGGTAGGGAAAAAAAGTCTTGCCTAGGTTGGGGCCTATTAAAAAGCGGGACGAGGCTGGAGCCGCGTCTACTAGACCCCAACCTTCCACGACCCCTCCAGGTGACTATCCAGGGCCCCTTCATCTACGGCACCGGCGCCCTACGAGCCTTGCATCCCGTTGAAGAGAATGGAGCGTCGAATAAAAGGGTGGTTCAAGTGCATTTGGGAAGCAGCGACTTGTGTGACTCCTCTAGGCTCGAGGAGTCATATTTATTTTCGAGGAGAACTGCATTGGCGGATGCCACATCCCACGACTTGGAGGCGATTCAAGAGAGTTTGCTTGGATGATTTCGTCGCCCAGGATGCATTCTTCTACAGATGATGAGGATGATGCTATGTAGTAACATTAAAAATTTCAGATTAGGGTGGTGTTGGCAATTGGGTAGTAGACCTCAGCCATGTTATGCCAACACCCATTTTGTTCCTTTTCCCTTTTTCGTTCAGCCTATAGTCATTACAAACCTCTAAGACCTTTTTGATTCCAGTTGTGTCCGTTGTTTCTTTCGACTTTGTGCATAGTAGTTATATGTTTATGTTAAATGGTTGTTTCTATAATATCAATCACTCCAGTTCAATGTTTGCATGACCACCTTATTTTTTTCCCGTCAATTCCATGGTCCCTTATTTGAATAGCTGATTTTGTGTTAGCTTGTTGTTATGTTCATTGCTTAAGACTGTGGTTAGTCTAAATGAGTCATACTGGTGCATACTAAAGTAGGTGACGTATTATATTTCATATTTGCTATTTAGGATCTTGCAAAGCAAGCATGCCCAGGCGCACTTGTGGGGTCATTACCGGTGGGTATCTCCTGGTCTAAATCTTCAGCGGGGGACTAGCAGATGCAGGTTGAAGTGTAATGAATACACAATTGA
>JAEQBH010005311.1:0-84553 GCA_016808115.1 Tetrastigma voinierianum | reverse complement strand
AATATTTTTTTGTCAAAATGATGTTTTTAAAATTTTTTTTGCATTTTAAAGAAAGAGGTTAAGACATTTTATCTTTCTATCAATTTATTCCTTTAAAATGATTATTCCAATATAGATTCGGTTTTATCTTGTTTTCGTGATATCATCTTGTTGCAGATTTGGTTTTTGTGTCATAATCGTTACAACGCTTTGTTTTTCGTCGCTTTATTTGCGGAGTGGGTAATTCAAATGCATTATATTTCATCAAACAAAGACAACAAATCATATTATGATCATCGTGCAGTTATAATTGTGAAATCATGCATTTTAATCACCATAGCTATTTCAAATTTGCATTGCTGTCTAATAACAAATTAATTAATTAATAGTTCTTTAGGCAATCACAGGCTATCAAATAATGAATTGAGTGTCCCTTTTTTACTATCTCTTATAAAGATTAGGATGAGGTCAACTTAATCTTGTGTTGGTCCAGTCATTTAGTCTCCGTTTAGTAGGTAGAAAATTTTCTGTTTTCTCTATTCAAACTGAAACAGCAAAACACGTTTAGCTATGAGAATCGATAAAAACAAATTTGAAAACAAAGAAATGAATTCAATTATTTTCAACATTTTATATATGAATCGAAAACTGTTTCATATCGTTTTCCTTTCGTTTTCGAATTAAATCGAAAAACACGGATTTGGTCGATCAGATAAAACGAAAACACGGGATTGTGGCTATTTTCTTCTTTTCTTGCCCTTTCGTCTTCCACTTCGATTTTCTTCTCATCAGGCTCACGAAAACACGTGATTGTGAATAGTAACCTACATTTTAAACACATTTTCATTGTTTTCATTAACTTCATTTTCAAGAAAATGGTTTTACAAAATGGATTTTCTTATTCTTTATTTTCAACCAAATCTGCACGAAACGTATTTTCTCGAAATGAAACTAAAGATTAATACATCAAAATTTTCTATATTCTAATTTTGGATAGTTAAAAATTCTTTAACTAAACAAATTTAAGTTTGTTAAGGTAATTACTTATTTGAATTAGGCGTCAAAATTGATCACATGAATATGATTCATTTAAATGATTGGAGATGATACTTTTTAATGGGATGAAAACAATGACTACAAAATTTATGCTATAAAGATTTTTGGATAAATAAGGGGAACAAAAAATAAATAAATCAAACACTTCATTCACCCTACAACCTTTTGGTCGTTATTCGAAAAACAAAGAACACTAAAATACAAAAACTCGTTCTTGTTAGCCAATTTTTGTGTTATGAAAACACAAGACATCTGGTAACTCTAAATGCGTGGACACTATTTCATAAGTTTTATGTGTTTTTAAACTATTATCAAGAACATTTTCAAAAAAAGTAACTAAAATGAAGCTTCAATTGAAAATCACCAACCTAAAATTTACCCTTTTGGTATCCTAACTATATTAATGAGCTTTCTTTGCCCTAGTAGTTCCATTGAGTAACTTCATTCCTAACCTCTAGTATTTTATTTGTTTAATATTTGAGAAGTTTTAGTTAACTCAAGAATTTCTATACACCTGGGGTGTATAGAGAAATTCTTGGGGTGTAAATAGAATTTCTCTTAATATTTTTTAATCCTATATTTTTGTCAAAAATCTTGGGAGACTCCATATCATCTCCTATTTTTTCATTAGACCTTCCCTTCAAAATAAGCCAAGCTATCAAAAAGTTTTCATCATCAAAAATCCTATTGACCACTCTAACGCACCACCTTCCTTGTATTTCTTGCACCATTAAATTAATTCTCCGTAAGGTATGATTAATTTCATAAGGTAGTGGTCTAAAATGTCCAACATTTATTGATATTACCAACCTTACGAAAGCAAGAAAGATCATTTGCATAGAAAACATATGAACGAAGTGATTTTTAGCTAAGTTAGACCTCTACTAATTTCGGTATTTTAAAAGAAAAGGCGCGAGAGAAAGATGTGGAATTCTGAGTGTAGAAAGCATGAACTTGTATGTTGTAACCATGAGCAGCCCTTGCATCTATATATTAATTGCATATCTATGCTTCTTTCAAGTACTCTTGCTCTTGTTTGTTGTCGGGAGCATAGTGGACTCGAATTTGCTTTGACTTATGTCCGAACTGAAGCACTAAGAAAGAACTTCCTGTAAAGAAAGTTAGAGAAAAAATAGAGAAAAGTTGTGGTAGCAGAAAGGCTGGATCGATAAACTCAGCCCCATAGCCTACAACTAATCCCACAAGGAGGTGCGGGGGTTATTCCCCGTAGTATGAACCTTTATGCTCGGTATTTTGGTTATATCAACATACTAAGGTTAAATATTCTTTATTCAGTTGTACTCAAAAGTTATTCTTAGGTTTATAGTAAAGCTTTATCCTCGGCTCGTGATTTTTTACCAAAAAGGTTTCTACCATAAAATCTTGGTGTTTTTCTTTGGTTTTGTAAAACCCCCAACCTGAATTAATGTTATAATAGTAGTTTTTGAACTGATTAGAGGTCCAATGATAGAAATGAGGGTAGATTAAATTTCAGAACGTCCGACGCCATTTGGGCATAAAGTGAAAATTTTCGAAAATTGTAACCTGGTGCCCTAAGGAATAGTGATTTTTCTAAGATATCCCGACTGGAAGTAAGCAGAAAGGACTTTAAAGAAATTTCGGCCTCTAAGTGACTTTGAACCGACATTTAAAGAGAATTGGACATTTAAGTGAATAGTATCGGACTGAAATTCGGAGCCTCATGCTGGAAATTTTTCGAAATTAATAAAATACTAAATGTCCAATATATCATAAAGACTAACGAACTGGAATAGCGAACGGAGTCCGCTTTGATATGTTTCCGGTGTGATCCGAACGCACTGCACACGCTATTTGTCCGGATATCGATTTTAATGATTTTAACTGATTCGTGATTTCGAGCCCGAAATTATCATAAGGATTTAGCTTAGAATATTTTATGTTCAAATTTAAATATAGATTCACCATAGAATATTTTGACATATAATCGATATAAAAACAAGAAAAGTAAACGGAGATAAAATCTCGCTTATATGAGATATTTAATTGTACTAGCCAATCAAAATCTTTCTAAATTCAAGCAGCATGATTTAAATAATGGAGAATGACTTGGTCTCATAAACACACCTACGGTGGCGCTGATTAGCATGTAATTCACTTTACACAACTAATCAATTCTTTTGACTTAGCGGTAATTTTGGAAAGTTGGAATTTAAAAGAAAATTAGTGATTTGCAAGCCTCCAAATGTATGAGATCACGTATGAGAAGGAGAGAAAGTTTATAGTTATAAAAGAAAGGGGAGAAAGGAGAAAGAGGAAGAGAAAGCTGAGAAATCCAAGTCAGGGGAGTGCGAGTTTCTGCTTTTTCAAGCTTTCTCGATCTTCAAGTGGGTAATCAAGGAGAGGAGCCAAAGAAACCAAGAAACAAAGTAAGTTTTCATGGTGGGGAAAGTTAGGTTTGATGTTTTCCATGTTTAATGTCTTAAATTCTGTACATGTTAAATCATTATTTAAGGTTTAATTACACGAATTTAATACCAATCGGGTAAAGTTCTAAGGCGAAAGTAGTGGCTTTTGACAAAATCAAGCTTAGCAGCTGCTGTGGCTCGATAAAATGCCGAATTCTGTGTGTGGGTTATGCTTGAAATGGTATAATGCATCAGATTTAAGTGTTTAGGAGGAAAGAAAAATGAACAGAAACACATTTTCGGGTCAATTTTCGGGCTAAAGAGTCCTCGTACGCGAAATGTCCCGTTTTCTCTGCTGACCGCTTTATTTCCTACCATAACTTGCCTCAATTCTTGATCCGATTCAGTTGACTTGGGTTCGGGCTACGCAAAATAGACTCAAGGAGAACAAAACTTAAGAAGAAGGTATCACAAATTCTGATCCTAAGTGGCCTAAAAATTTACTCAAAGTAGGACCATAGTGCCACTGTCTGGTTCTCGGTACAGGAAATGCTCTGTTTTCCTTGTTTCACCAGTTTCATATTTTACCATAACTTGCTCATTTCTTATCCGATTTGAGTGGATTCAAAATTCTGGGTAAAATAGGACTTTTAGAGGAAAAATTTATCTGAAGGAAGTTTATGCAAATTTTAATCCCAAAGTGCCCAGAAATGTTTCAAAGTGAGCTATGTGCAGACTTTTCTCCTGTTCTTGCCAAACTGAGTCATCTGTTGTGCAGATTGTGTTATGTGTTGAGGGCTTTAGAGAAGGAATTTTAAACCAAAATTTAAAGAGATGTCATTGGATATATAAAGGACTGATCTGAGAGTTTCATAAATTTTGAAGACCGTTTGAATAATTTTTGAGTCATAAAGTCTATAGAGGTTGTTGGAAAAGGTTGGCCAAATGAATGGGTTTTAAGTGCCTAAGTGGTAATTTGTCTATTCGCGTTAAATGAATGTATGGTGGATTAAAATGGAAGTTATGATTAATGTATAGTCAAGGGTTTTCTTGAAAAGGTGAAAAGGACTATCGGACGGAAACGGAATTCGAATGGGAAGCAAAGGGATTGAGCGGTGAACCTGGAGCCAAATGATATTTTGAAAATCAGCTTTACAAGTGAATGATTTAATGTTAAACTGAAAGTTTAATGGACATGTTTTATCTTGCATCAATATATATTTATATGTATATGAAATATGTATGCATATACAAGGTATTATGAAAGTTTAAAAAATGTGTAAAGAATGCATTTGTGTTTTAATGATAAAGTAAAGGATTTAAATGGATTATAAATGTATTTTTGGAAGAATGTTTTACTGGATTACTACCCTAAACCCCTACGATCAAGTAGACTGATATCGGCCAGGTACTTTAAGCGTAAGGATTTGGGAGGGTGGAAGTTATAGGTTGGCCAACTATGGGAGGGAAATAGGTGTCTAGAGTAATATCCTACACGTTATAAAGTGCTATGACTGAACCCTATGCGTAAAAGCTGCGTGAGTTTCTCCAAATAGTAGCGGTTATGGATCGAATGTGGATCACGCCCTCACCGTCGCACTGGAAACTGTTCGGTGTGACTATTCCCTGGGTTCCATCAGAAAGAAAGAAAGAAGGAAATAAAAGAAAGTTTGAGGCATAAATGTTAAGGTATAAATTGATTTGAAATGTGGCGGCATTTATTATAAAGAAAGAAATAAAAGCCTGGTGTTAAGAAATACATGTATAAAATTGATTTAAAATGTATAAGTATTTATTATAAAGAAAGAAAGAAAGTTTGAGGTATAAATGTTTACAGAGTAAATGGATTTAAACTAGAGTAAGGTGTATTACTTTGATATGTTTTAAAATGTTATCTGGGCGCATAAACCTGGATTTTTAAACGTATAAGATGTATTACTGATATATACCTAAGAATGTTATCTTAATGAAAATGACACTCACCGGGCCCTTTAGCCTATTCTTTCCATATGTTTCCAAAATATTTTTCAAGTTCCGAGACAAAAGGCCGTAGAGTATCCCCTCTCCCCAGCAATGAGTCGAGCCATCGAGGAGACGACGCATGTGAACTTCATTGTATAAATAGTTGCATATTTATATGTTGAATAATTTGTCATGTATATATAGCATATATGGATATATTTTAAATGAATTACTTTAGGCTGCTTAAGTCCGCTCAAGCCTAAATTTTTTCGATACAAATGTAAAAATGGAATTAGAAGAAGTTTTAAATGTTTTGATGATTGAAATGGATAAAGGTATATGGTATATATTGTGTTGATTGAGTTGTGATCTAGAGTCCTACAACGGAAGTTGAAAATTTGAATATTAGAAGTGTTTTTAAATGCTTATGCAGTACTTGTACCTTGAGTCCGAAATGTATAAATTTCCGCCACGTAATAAAACCAAGTGTTTGAAAGAAAAAATTTATCACTGGGCTCGCATTATTTTCTAAAGATATGTTATGGATTGTAAAGGGTATCTATTGGATTTTATTTGATGGTTTTAAGGAAAAGTTTATATCCATTGAGTGGCTGAGTCCCTCTGTTCACGGCGTTAATCCTGGCCTAGATCCTTCAAAGTTTCATATTTTATTATCAGGTCATTGATTTCAACATTTGTAATTAATAAAGCATGATGGCTACCATCTCAATCTTATGTGAGTCAAACACTTTGGGGGTTTGCAATGAAAAAGAGAAACATGCAAGCCCTTCTTGTTGAGTAGTGCTTCAACACGTGGTAGACTTGGTAATTATTTACTTAGTCAAATGAATAAATCAATGGTCATGTACAACCACTATTTCCACTTTCTATTTCAGTTGAAGGTCACTTTGATATTTAGTTTTACCAATTCTCCACGTTCTGCAAACCATCCTCATTTCCTCATCCACAATCCACCAACCCATGTTCTCTATGTTAGGTGATCTTGGGCCTTCTCAATCCCAAAAGCTAGCTCATGAGATGAGGTTTTCCCTCACACTTATAAACTCATCACCAACCCCTTCCACAACCGATGTGGGATAACCCAACAATCTCCCCCTCACACATTGGGCCTTGGGTCACAGGAGCGACAACCCGCTCCCGTAGTCGAGACTTGTTGATAACCCTGGTCGATACCAAGCAGCAGGATTCAGCCTCTCAATCCCAAAAGCTAGCTCTTCATGATGAGGTTTTCCTCACACTTATAAACTCATCACCAACCCCTTCCACAATCGATGTGGGATAACCCAACAATCTCCCCCTCACACATCGGGCCTTGGGTCGGAGGAGCGACAACCCAGTTTCTCCTGGTGGCCGAGACTTGTTGATAACCTGGGCTCTGATACCAGTGTTAGGTGATCTTGGCCTTCTCAATCCCAAAAGCTAGCTCATGAGATGAGGTTTTCCCTCACACTTATAAACTCATCACCAACCCCTTCCACAACCGATGTGGGATAACCCAACACTCTACCCATGTCTCCAAGTCAGTAACGTGTGAACCCATGACTAGTTATTAGCCTATTTAATCTGCTTTGATTTAGTTGATGTAATTAAGATGATTATCGAAGCAAAATAAAAGTTTCAGTTCTGCACTCCTATTCCTTTATCTTCCTCGCGTTTTATTCTTCAACACTTAATATTCAAACAAGCTAGTTTCGCATCCCTGATCCGCTGCCTTAGCATATAGATTTATGAAAAATAACTAAAAAAGTAATTCTTTTAATTAAAAATAATTACCTACAACTATTGTTTATTGAGATGAAAAAGGGCAAAAAGACAACAAGGCTGGTTCCACCCTCCAATTCATATGACTTTCATTAGTCAAAATCAATTGCTTCTTCATTGTTATGAAACTTCATTTCTAGCTCCTTTTATCGTGACAACAATGTCATGATGTTTCCTATAAGTAATTTAAAATCAATAAGTCTTCTTTAGTTAAGTATGCTTTATTTTCAAAATTCAAAGAAGATATAAAGGAAAGAAAATAGAGATAAAAATTAAAACAAAAAAAGGAAAATAAAATAATGTTAGGAAGTTAATAAATTATTTTTATTCACATCCTCACCATTGTATTTATTTTAACTATAAAACTATACAAATTTCTAAATGATTTTTATTATACATGATACTCTTTAAAAATTTCGTAAAACAACCAAACATGAGAATTTTCCTTAACTTTATTTTTCCTAAGGGACTTTCCAGGAAAAGTCTAAACTTTGGAAAAAATTGACCATAACAGTATGAATTATGCAAAAATTTGTTTGTTTGATATGATATCATTTGACAGGAAGTCTCCAAATTTCACCGACCACGTTTTATGGAGCTGATTTTCTTCTTGTTACTTGTGGAATTTTGATTCAATTACATCATATTATATATCTGTATTTGGCCTGCTTCTTTCCTTGCAAGTTCTCTCCCTCTCCCACTAGTTTGTAAGAAAACTTCTCTCCTCCATCAGTTCAATTCAGGTGGTGATTCGTAGACTTTGGTTTGCAATGAAAAAGAGAAACATGCATGCACTTCTAAGGTTTAAACAAGCTCTCTCGATCCATATGACTATGAATTCTACACGAATTTCACGTTGGGAGGTGAGATTAGCTCTGCCTTGGTTGAATTAGAATTTTTGAGTTACTTGAACTTGAGTTGGAATGATTTTGGAGTAGTCCACACTACAAGATAATGAGCTTTTAGTTCGGGCCATTGACCCCAACCAAAAGGAAGACCAAGTGCAACTAAATGATATAGATGCAAAGGAAATAGATTGCAACAAAGTGTGATCATAAGGGGTGTGACTATAAACTATAGTTGCAATTATTTTGATCCTCTACAAAAGGTCTATGGATGGGGACCACTTCCTGGCCGCAACTATAAGGTGATCTATGGATGGGGGTCTTTGTGGCCGTAACTAAAAGGTATCACTATGCTAAAAGGTATCGCTATGAATGGGGCCATTTGCTGGCCACAACTAATAGATATCACTATAGATGGTGCTATTTCCTAGCCGCAACTATAAGGGATAACTAAAACGGATATTGCTTCTTAGTTCTCACTCATATCCTCCTGATACCAAAACATCCATGGAACTGCACACCCTATTATTGTCCACAGAGGAATCAAGAATATCAAATGATAAAGTTTCAGCAAATAATAAATATTTCCAATAAGATAAAATGAAAGAAAGAAAACTCAAAAACTCTGAACATCATTGAGAGAGGCAAAATCTTTTGATCTCGATGATAGGTTCGGGCTATTCCAAATACATACGTATTAGAAAAAACACGTAGCTAGGGGTGACAATTAAAATTCTTAACTACAGGGATAATGGTTCTACTCAAGCCATTTATGTTGGATGTCATGGTTCTTGACAAGATTTTAAAACTCTGATAATAATCTACAAAGTTTATAAAACAAAAAATAACCACTAGGCACTTCAATTACTCTTAGTCCGCGGCTTCAAAATAAGGAAGTTTAACCATAATACCAAAATTTAATTAAAACTATTGCAAACATTCAAAATACATTTCATTATGGTGCCATATTTAAACTAAATACTTTTCTGATGAAAATTCATACCTTTCCAAAATACATTTCATGGTCCATTTCCAGAATCTTGCTAGTCCTCAACAAGGTAATCAGTCCATTACAGAATACATGCAAGATGTCAAACACAACACTGACTCTCTTTCTCTCATGAATGTCTCCGTTGACTTTGATGAGCTCTCTATATGTGTCTTGAACAAACTCAGCCCGACCTACTCAAACTTATCTCATGCTCCTCAAGTTCGGGAGACTCCAGTTACGTTCGAGGAATTGTTCAACCATTTCCTAAATTACAAGGCCCAACTCCGACATTCGGTTCCTCTAGCTCTACCTGCTTCCATTCCGACGACTACCTTGTTACTTTGCCTAGTTCCTCGTCCCATCGTCGATTGAACGACCATGGCGGCCGTAACCACAACCTATCTCATCAGTCCTGGACACCACCTGATGGCCCCCAACAATTTGCCCAACCTGCTCTACCAAACCAAATCGAGCAGAGTCAGTATCTCGGGCATGCTCCTATCATGTCTCCTTGGCACTCGGCTCCACCGCCACAGTTCGAGCATAATCGCACTGGCGCTCGTGAGTTTTATGGTAAGGTCCGGGCACCATGCTTGACAATGCGCCCATCTACCCACCCCTGACTAGGGCCTCTTTTTCCACTCCCGCCCTCGTGCCCGTGCCTCGACCTTCACCGCACCTACGCCTCACTACACCATCCTCCACCCCGGCACCCTCTAGAAGTTGTTGGATTCAGCGCCACCATGTGACCACTGATCTTGTTGCCCCAACATGCGCCGTACAATCGCCTTCGACAAGGTGGGATTATTAGTGATGATTAATAAGTTTACTGGACACAACATTGGCTCCTTCTCCCTTAACTCTCTCTCTACACCTTTACTTTTCTCTAATGTCCTACATGTGCCTGCCATGTCTAAGAATCTTATTTTGGTCTCAGCTCTTTATGCCAATAACCTTATTAATGTCCTATTCTTTGACTCTTTTTTTCAGGTGCAGGATTGCCACACGGGCGTCACCTTGGTTCGCAAGCAGCGTAGAGACGATGTCTATTACTGGCTGAAGTTAGTCCCCCTTCAAACTTCAGCCCTAGCTCTGCCTTCCTCAACTCAGTCCTCCTTTGCCGCTATCTCTGTGGCATAGTCGTCTCGGTCATCCGTCCTTGCCAATTTTTCGAAATTTTCTTAGTGTTTTAAGTATTTCTTTTCCCGAAGACCATTTATGTTCCTTCTCTTGTAACTCCTGTAATATTAATAAAAGCCACAAGTTACCTTTTGTTAAATCAAGCATCACCTCTTCCTCTCCACTTGATGTCGTCTTTTCTAATGTGTGGACCTTACTGCTTCCTCTTCTCGATTGTTTTCTACACACAAGTATTTTGGCTGACCATTTCCACAAAGTATATCTCGGTTTTACTCATTACGTCAGAATAAATTTTCATTCAACCTTGTTGCCTTAAGCAACTTGTTGAATTATTTCTACCACCACCATTAAAACACTTTTTACAATCAATAATGGGGTGAATTCCTTAAATTTTTCGATCCTTCCTTACGACCCATGGTATAACCTATCTCACTACACCTCCCCACACTCTTGAACATAATGGGTATTCTGAATGCCAACATCGACATATTGTTGAAACGGGTCTTACTCTCCTGCATCAGGCCTCCATTCCTCGAACCTTCTGGTCGTATGATTTTTCTATGACTGTTTATTTAATCAATTGAATGCCCAAAGTTGGTATCTCTCTTGGTTCCTCGTTTGAAAAGTTATTCCACAAAGTTCCTGACCCATCCAAACTCCGTGTCTTCATTTGTTTATGTTTTCCTTGGTTGCGTCCCTACTCTTCCCACAAACTCGACTCTAAATCTAGTCTGTGTGTCTTTCTCTATGACTCCCTTACTTAAAGTGTCTTTCTCTGTTTTGACCCTACTCTCAAAAAAATCTGTGTCCCGTCATGTCAAGTTTGAGGAGATTGTTTTCCCGTTCTCCCCCCATCCCCGCATCCTCGGTAATTGACAAGGACCCCCGCTCTTCGCTTCATCGTTTCACATCGAAGACCTTTCCAGCGACCACCCGAGCTCAAATCGCACCTCCCACCATCTCCCATCCCAACCCAACCTCCCATTGACCAAGATCCCCAACATGTACAAGCCGAGCTCACCGCACCTCTGGTCCCTCCCCACCCCGCCCGACTCCCGTCGACCAGAGCCCCAACCTCCCCACACCTTTCCATCAACCACTTCCTTTGTCGACCAAGTGGTCTCGCTGCACCTCCTCCTCACCTAGTCATACTCCCGACCCCTTACCCATCCCTCCTCCCCCACTAAACTATCATCCCATACAAACCCAATCTAAAAGTGTCATCATCAAACCCAACCCAAGATATGGCCTCACCATCGTAGTTCCACCTATCTCTGAACCTTACACTATCGCCCGAGTTTCCAAGGCGGGTTCAGTCATGCAGACGAAAGATGATGTCTCATCTCGGAACTAACTTCGTCTTCGTCTCTCCACCGGGCAAAACATAGTGGGCAACAAATGGGCTTTTCGCATCAAACAAAATACCGATGGCTCTATTACTCTAAATAAAGCTCGGCTTGTTGCTAAAGGTTTTCACCAAAGCTGGGTATTAATTTTCATGAGACTTTCAGTCCCGTGATAAATCCCATCACCGTCCGTATTGTGCTCAACATTGCACTCCATCGCTAGTGGGGCCTTCGCCAACTTCATGTTAATAACGCCTTTCAACGGGCATCTCACAAAGGAGGTCTAGATGGCGAGTCAGCAGAGCACAACGCCGAGCATCCACATCATGTCCGTCAGCACACAAGGCTACTATATTTAAACAAGCTCCCCAAATTCTGGTACTAGGAGCTACCACTTTCGCTTCTCTCTCGGCTTTGTTACATCCCATGCAGACTGCTCTTTGTTTATTCCAAGAAGATCAAGACTTATCTACTTCTCGGTCTATGATGATCTAATTATTACAAGTAGTGACCCCTCACTTGTTGACACTATTATTCGGCAACTTGACTCTAAATTCTCCACCAAGGATCTCGGGCCCCTTTTTTACTTCTATGGAGTTGAGGTTCTGGCTACCTTCTCGGGCCTTCTACTATCTCAGTATAAGTATGTCATTGATCTTCTGAGCAAACATAACATGTTCGGCTCCAAACCCGTCTCCACACCGCTTGTCGTGGGTACTTCCTTGATTGTTAATGATGGTATTGCGCCGGTCAATGCCACCATGTATCGTCAGGTGATTGGTGGCCTCCAACATCTCCGGATGACTCGATCAGATATTTCCTTTGCCGTGAACAAACTTTCCCGGTTTATGCACGCTCCGTTCGAACACCATTGGGGAGCGGTCAAACGTCTGCTTCATTATCTTAATGGCATGAGATCCTCGTGTCTGGTTTCGCGCATTACCCCTTCGACATTGCACAATTTCTCCGACGCCGACGCGCTTAAGAATCCGTACGATCGCACTCAACAGCGCTTTTTCCCATATTCCTTAGTGCTAATCCAATCTCCTAGAGTTCTACAAAGCAACGTACTGTTGCCCGGTCTTCCACCGAGACCTAGTATCGTGTCATTGTCGTTGTTGCAACCGAACTGCAATGGGTGAAGTCACTGTTATCGGAACTTCTTGTCCCAATGCAGTCCCCGCCTACTTTGTTCTTGGACAACCTTGATGCCACTTATCTCTATGCTAATTAATACATATTGCATAAAATGTTTTGAATAGCCATAAGGTGGTTGCTTCTAATTAAATTTTGGCCATATTTATGTTATTTGTAACATGCTTTTATCTTTTCTACAATTATTTAGTAGAGCCAACAAATATTTTTTTTCACTTCGTACATTTGTTAGTGTGTTGCATGTTCTATTAAATGTAGACCCTACTGGCACATGCTGGCCAGTCAAACATGTCCTGGAAATACCCTCACAGACATTCCACATTCTTCTTGATTAGTTAATCAGAAACTTTATCATGTGATGGATCATGTAAAATGCGTGTTTCTTTCTTGCTATATATTAATTCCAACCTGCTGCAGTTCCTCACTATCTCAACAAGAAACTGAGTTGAAGGTTTAAGGTAGCTTAAAAGAATAAAGCAGTGCAGAAGCAGTAGATGAGAATTGGAGGAAATTAATCCCATTTGCATTGTAAATACAGTAGTGGGTTTAATTTCCTCCAATATCTCATCTAAGGTTTTCACTTTGTTGATATATATAGGAATCTATAAAAGAAAATGGAGTGAAATGTACAAGCAATGAACAGGCAGTAAGTGAGAATCGGAGGAAATTAATCCCATAGTTAGCATTGTCAATACAGCAGTGGGTTTAATTTCCTGCAATATCTCATCTTAGGCTTTCACTTTGTTGACGATTTATAAGCAAATCTACAATAGAAATTGGAGTGAAATATGCAAGCAGTGAATAAGCAGTAGGTGAGAATTGGAGGAAATTAATCCCATTAGCATTATTAAAACTCAATACAGTATTGGCTTCTTGCACTACAGGGTTTTTGATGTTCAAATGAAAGGGAAGAGTTTGAGAGTATAGAAAAAGATAATAATAAACTGTACTCCAAACATTAGCTACCAACAAAATAATATTTGTAATTTCTATAACTTAATTCTTTTAATTGAAATTTTCATAGATTTTGAAAAATAACTAAAAATAATAATAATTTTAGTTAAAAATAATTAAAATAACTACCTACAACAATTATTTATTAAGATGAAAAAAAAGGCAATAAGACTGGTTCTACTCTCCCATTCATAAGATTTTCATTAGTCACAATTAATTGCTTCTTCATTGTTATCAAACTTAGTTTATCCTTTTTTGATAACGACAATGTCTTGATGGTGAAATGTCTTGATCGGTTCTTGGAAATTTTGAGGAAAGATACAAAAGAAAGAAAATAGGGAAAAAAAAAAGTGGAATGAAAGAAAAAGCAAAATAAAATAAAAATAATGTTAGAAGTTAATAAATTATTTTTATTTGCACCTTCAAATTCATTGTGTTTATTTTTAACTCGTCAATATAAAGATTTAAATAATTTTAAATGTATACATTTTTAAATAATTTTAATTATATTTGATTTTTCTTTAGAAATTTTTGTAAAATAGCTAAACAAGAAATTTTCCTTGATTTTTTTTCCCATGGACTTTCTGGGAAAAATCCAAACTTTGGAAAATTTTGATGCTAAAAGTACAAACTTGGAAAAAAAAATTGTTTGTTTAATATGACTTGCAAACATCACAAGTCTTTAGACTCTTCCAACAAGTCTGGGGCTTCTATCCAATTTGGAATACTTAGGAATAGGAGGGACTTCCTTGACAAGGAACATATCATAAGTGCATTTTACAACACTCTCAAAACTGAAGGTCTTCTACATGTGAAATGACCCATTGGTGTAGAAGAATCTTTGGACATGTGAAATGATTTTAGTGGAAATTGGAGGCATGGAATACTTGGAATCTTTGGATCTCTCGAGAAACAATCTTTCAGGTAAAATTCCTCAAACCATGGCCAAACTTAATCTTTCTTGGTGATTTGAACCTTTCATACAACAACCTTTCTGGAAGAATTCCATCAGGCACACAGATTCAAACCTTAAGTTCACTTTCTTTCTTTGGAAATGCTGAGCTATGTGGAGCCCCTCTTCCGAAAAACTGCCCAGAAGATGATGAGGAAGAGACTCAACGACCCAATGGTGTAGAAGAAAACAAAGAATTTCCAGAAATCGCATGGTTTTACGTAGGTAGGAATAAGGATTCTTTGTGGGGCTTTGGGGAGTCCATGGATGTCTCTTTTTCAACAAAGCATGGAGGCATGCCTATTTCCAGTATCTTGATGACATCAAAGACTCGGCCTATGTGGCTATAACATTAAAATTGAAGTGGCTCTACCAAAAATTGGGAAAATAACACTGCTGGTAATGGAAAGCCCATATGATTACCTTTCTATGAAATTTCATTTCTACTAAAGTTAATTTTTCTAAAGGATCATTTGTTCTTAATATTTCTGCAGAGGTTGTATGAAATTTTGGATCATTAATGCCTTACCCTTTTGCTCCATTCTCAATTTCATCCATGTTGTGGAACTTATCTTCCTAGTTAGGATTTTAGGTCTTCAGCACACAATCATATACTGACATGTTTTTCAAATCTATTGACTAGTTTTTTCTTTTGTTCAAATTCGTTTCAGGATGATGACCAAGGGAATGTATCGACACGTTAAGTGGCATGGCCAAAGAGTGAGTGTGCACTAGTCTATATGTTTGAATTTATGTTTGTGTTGTAGTTTCTATATATATTATCTCTCTTAGGCACTGCTGTCGTCTTATATTGAATTGAGTCTCTTTCCATTCTAGACATTTCTGTAAGGTCTGGAATTGTGGACAGAGCTCCAAACTCTCAAGGATTATCCACAAATATGCCAACTTTCTTCTCTGAAGGATTTGTCCCATTTCCCATGTCCTCATTTCAAAAAAACTTGTAAATCGTATCCTCCTGAATATCTCAATGATGCTGAAAGTTTTCACAAAAGTCAACATCATGAAACAAGAACACGACCTCTTTCAGATGCAAGAAATTTCCAGAATAGAGAAGAAAAAGTTTCTTTATTCAGGCTTTTCTACAAGCACCTTACGTGCAACAGGACCTCAAAACAGCACTCTGTTTTCCCCTATTTCTCTGTGTCTCTATTACAGCAGACCTCTCATTTCTTCCCTTACACAGCAAAAACACACACACGGATTCTACTTCACACAGCCCTCTCTCCCCTTCTGGAACTCTAGAGAACCCAAGAAAATCTAGGGCTCTTTCAACAACTTACAAATGGTTGTAACTAACTCTAACCAACCTTATCAAAGCTTTTAGTTAAGCTGTAAGCTAACTTGGTTCACAAGGATAGAACTAAATACGAGCAAAAATCCTCATTGTTATGAATTTGATCTAAAACATCTGATTTCTATTGAAAAACCCGAAGGTATAATTTATAAATAATGTATTACTTAAATAAAATTATGAAATAATTGAAAGGAAAGTAAAATGGAAAGATCGAGGTTATAACTATTTCAGGGGGATTTTTTGTCTTTTATGGTGTTTTTTGTACCTCTTTTTGCATTTTAAAGGTGTTTTTTGTACCTCTTTTTGCATTTTAAAGAAATATATACTACGTTTTTTATCTTTCTATTAATTTATTCCTTAAAAATTATTGCTTTGTGATAGATTCAGCTTTATTCTGTTTTTCGCGATTCGACATTTTGTCATGCAAGATTGCTTCATACGTCTGTTATTTGCTATTGGGCCGCTCATTGCTTTTATTTGCAAGCATGACGATTCAAACTGATAAACATATTCGACAAACAAAACAACAAATCACAAGATTTGGCCAATTATACACTATCAAATTTTTATGTTTTAAAAAAAAAGAAAAAGATTAGTTTTGCAAATGACTCGTAGATTTGTACATTTTAAATGGTTATCCCAAAAAATAAATATGAAAAAGTGTAGACACAATTGGGAGACAAACTAAAGAAAATAAAAATGACAAAACCAAACATGGAAATAGGAAGAAGTTTCAATCAGAATGACTCTAGATCATATGATATAGAGTGGGCTAAGGTTTTGGGTTGAGACTTTTAAAGACATTTACAACCTTTTTTAGTTGAATGACTTTGGTAAATTTTTAAAGACTTTTATAGAATTTGTAAATTTATTGGCGACTATCATAAAGTTTAATTTTAACTGACTTTTGTAGATGTTGATCGATTTTTACTAACTTTAATAACTATAATAATAAACTTACATTTCTAATAAATAAACAAATAAATAAATAAAAGTATAATATATTAATTAAATAATGTTGTTCAACAAAAATATCAAAGTTACTTAAAATAATGTTTCTCAAATTAAAAAAAAAAATTGAAATAAACGACATTATCTGTATGCTCAATATCACTCCACAAATTAGTAGCTATAAGAGCTTTCCATTTATTAGCATTTTTTCTTTTTTTTTTTTTGCTTTTGGCTCCCAATAAATTATTAAAGTCCTTTTCTTGCTTTATTAGTGTATGTGAAGACGTTGAAATTTTGCAATCAACAGAATTTCATAAATCTGCATATAAAACATTTCAAAATAAATTTTATTTTATTTATTTTATAATCTATTTAATCTCAAATTAGTCCTCATTTTTCCTTACCTAAATACCACAATTCCAAATTTCAATTTTAAAATGTCCTCATTTCCATAATTTATCAATTTTCAAATTACTCACTCCCAAATTTTCAATTTAAAATTTCAACCCTAGTATTTTAAATTTCTAAAATCTTCAAATTTTCATAAGTTTTCACTTAGAACTTAATTGCTTTTAATCCTAAAATCTTCCAATTTCTAAAACTTTCAATTCCTAGAATTTCTTAAATTTTAAGAGCATAAAATAAAGTTTTTCAAAAATTACTTTTAATTATTGTCATTTTTTTTTTTCAAAATAATTACAAGAATACTTAGAATGATTAAAAGTAAATTCTATGCATAAAGCATATATTTTAAATATACAAAATTAAATATTGGTTTAAAATATTTTACAATTTCAATCTTTTTTTTAATGTTACATAATAATGTTTAGAAACTGGTATATAAATTATTTTTCATTATTGTTTTCATATTTGTTACCCAATATTTTTTTATTTCAAAAAAGGATTTTGAAAACATAATTTGTTACCCACTCAAACACAATTTCTCTCATGAAAACATAAAAAAAAATGTTCTAAAAATGATTTTTAAAAATATTCTCTCATGAAAACATAAAAAAAATGCTACTAAAAATGATTTTTAAAATATTTCCCAAGCAGAGTTTATTTTGAAACAATTTTTTTAAATATAAACTCATCCAAATAAAAAGTCATAGAAAAATAATTATCCAACCATCATCTTTTTTTTTCCTCTAAAAAATTATATTTGAGAAATTAAAATATGTTCACAATTATTATTCATGTTTCAAACAGCTCTTACAAATGATATTTATCGATAATATTTTGTTTTTTATTATTCTTAATCTTTATGTAAATTTTAAAATAATTACAAACTCATCATCAAAACAATAAAAATATGTTCTAAGAAATCATAAATACTCCAATTTTTTTTTTTTTTTAAATAACCAACATGTTAATATTCTTAGCAAATACCAGTTCGATCCCTACAATTTTTCTTCAAGTCTTATAGTTTCTTTTCACGGCTAGCTTTGCTCATTCACGTAATCGTATACGACTTCACTTGATCAAAAAGTCATTACAAATCTTTATGGAAAACGCGAGAGAATTTTGAAAGGTGTATATTTATATATACTTCTACTATAAAAGTTATCAAGGGTAATTAAAAGTCTAAACCCATAAAAATCAATGACTTTTTAAATATCAGTATAGTCTATAAAAGTTGCAATTGAATACAACTTGATATTTGCAAAAATTTTTAAAGTCTTAAAAAGTCATTATTAAATACATCATGACTCTTACATAGTCTTTTAAAAGTTGTAATCCAATGCGCCATGACTTTGTAATTCCATAAAAGTCATTAAGTTTCCTAATTCAATACACCCCCTAAAAATCCGGCCAAAACATGTTAGTCCACCTTACTCAACCCATATTCCTACTCTAATTGCAACACAGTTTGATACCAAATTAGAATATTTAGATCCGACAATGCAAGAGAGGTAGCCTTCATTGGCTATTTCTCTAAAAGAGGACACAACCACTTACCTCATCAACCATATCCCAACACCATTACTGAAGAATCAATCACCATATGAAGCTCTATTTGCAAAGTAAACTTTTTTTTTTTTTTTTTTTTTTTACGTCTATTCACTTTGCAACATATCATAATAGTTTATTCCTCACAAATTTGTTTCTACTAGGACTTGAAGCTTGGACCCCTTCCCTCCCTATGCCCTATGCCCGCCTGAGCTATTAAACACTTCGATGTCTGGCGTTTGCCTCAACTCTATCTGCACATCAGACAAAGTTTCAACTTTCAACCACCTGCTAGGGCCTGCATTTTTCTGGGATATCCACATGGTGATGGAGTCAAGGGTTATCACTTATATTTTTATAAAAGCAGATATTTTCTGGGATATCGACATGGAGCCAAGGGTTATCGCTTGCATTTTTATATCTCATAACATTACCTTTCTTGAGCAAATATTTCCCTTTCATTCTTCATCTTCCACATTAATTTCCCTTAGTAGATGTGTTTGCATGAGGGTGCCTCATGCATCCTCAAATCTTCTGAGATGCATAAGAGGAGGTTGTAATTTGGTCTTCATCATCAGTTGGCCCAGGCGTTCCCCAATATTTTGCTTTTTCTTTCAACCATTTTTTTCAACATTACCTTTTTTTTTTGTTTTTTGTTTTTTGTTTTGTTTTGTTTTTTTTTTTTTTTTTTGTCCACGGACGAATTTGAACCTGGAACCTTAAATCCATCCCGAGGAGCTATGTCTATTAACCATTTTTTTATAGCATTGTAAAAGAAGAAATAAGCACGGAAAGTTGTAGGTTGAATTTTGAGAACATTATTAACCGAAAGGAAGAAGGTTTTGAGAGCATTAAAATTTATGTTTTTTTCTTTTATGCTAAACAATTTTTAGGTACAATATAAAACATTAAATTTATGTTAATTACGCATTATTTATTAAAAATAATTATGTTGATTAAGCATGTTGTCCTTAATAGTCTTGGTCGGGCCAATCGCCCGGAGAAGAGTATGTGACCTAGCCTGGGCCAATGAGCATGTGGATTGGTCAACGGGTTCACTTATTTTTCAGCCTCTCGGCCCAGCCCATGACGAATTTGCCAAACAAGTCCAAGTTTGGAAAATTCACATTGGTACTTGGAATTTGGAATGTGCTTCACCATGGAGGCTGATGTTGAAGAAGGTTCAAAACTGCAACAACAAGAAGATAATGCATGACTTGGCAGCATCAACTTCTACCACCAAGCCCAAAATACATCTAAATTTAGTGTTTTTTTTGTGTTCTCTATGTTTTTTTTTAAAAAAAAAGAAAAAAAAGAACCAAACATGTTCTCCGTTTGTTCGACACTTAACCAAATGCAGTAAAACTATCATACCCTTGAATGTTTCCTTCACAAAATTCATGACTTTTGCTAAAATTACTTCCCTTCACTTCAATAAATCATTGTCACTTGCAGCTCCAGTGGTTCCAGAATTTAGACAGGCAGTTGGGAGACAAACTAAAGAAAATAAATGACAAAAAACAAAAAGAAGTTCTATCAGAACATAGAGAATGATTAGTACAGTTTTGGCAGTACTTTGATCATCAGATATGGAGATGGTCTAAGGTTTTCCTGCAAGAAGAATATGATAAAGAAAGTAAAGAAGAGAAAGAACTCCAAGCAATTTTTCACATTCACATTCCTTTTTTATAGACTAAAAACCCTTACAAAACAAATTCTCACCAAAAACTTTAGCCTAGGATTGTAGAATGGATTTGCACTTCAGCTGGATCAAATTTGAAGCTTCATTTCATACTTAGGTATTGAACCACATTCTTCAAAAACCCTACCCTTCAATCAAGTGCAGCAAACCCGTTGCTGAATGATTCCTATTACAGAATCCACCTCTTCTCATTGTTTAAAAGACTTGCTTTTGAAGACAGTATCTTACTGGTAATTCGATACCAGAGGGGAAAATGAGGCTTGGAAGGACACATGTAAGGAAATCATGCATCGAAATTTTAACTCTGATACAAATTCTGTGAGAACAAGAAGTTAGGACAGGGATAAGGATTTGATATGAAATATATTGGTTGTGTAGGGATTGGGGTTGATTATAGGGAGTTGCAAACAAAATCGAACGATGCGTGATTTTCTTTATAATAAAAAAACTAAGGTTTTATTCACAATATCAAATCAGATCCTAATATAAAATAATTTTAAGAACAGAAGAACTTAAACTTCATACTCGAATAAATGTTAAATCTATAGCAAATCCTAATCACAAATAAATCCTAGCCAAAAAGACTGAAATCCCCAATGACACACCTACAATAATGAAAAAATGAACATTGGCATGGTAGGCACTACTAAAATAACTAACTGAAGAACCGACTACTGCAGAACTTGCATTTCTTGAGTTTAATAATGAAGTACACACTGCATTTTTTTTATATAAAAAATAGTCGCTTCTATTTACATTCTAAAAAGTAAATACCATGAACAAAGCAATGATCAACCTAAAAATACCACAAGAACACCTGTCCAAAGAGGCTTCTTGACCATCCTGAGGGGATTTCCTAACCAAAGAGCTATACCATCAACAAACATTGTATGTTTAAAATTTCTAAATGCTTTGACATTCAATATGAAAGGGTCTAACAATGAACTCATTCAGCATTAACACCAAGACCTCGATTCCTTTAGAGGTTCTAAAGCATCCCTCCAAATTCATCAAGCTGTACGAAGAGAGGCAACCTCCCAGATGTATCTCCTCTACTCTGCAATGGACTTCTATGTCAACTCAGCAGCAGTTCCTTCATCATGAGGAGAGGAGGACCCAATAAACAAGAAAATAGGAAAGATCAAGGAACATAAGTTCCAAGGCATTGTAAAATGCACAAAGGCTAGGAACAGAACCCTCATCCTCTTAGCAAACAAAACACTAGTCACTAAGAAACATCTCTCCTTTTCATATGATCGGTAGCAAATTGACAAAGGAGGTCACCTTAAATGGAGCTTTAGAGACCCACATCTCCTTATCTAGAATAACCTCCCCGACTCCACGAAACAGATTTTTAAAGAATGACCTCACCAACAATCACCAGCATATCATAACATTCATAACTTCATTACTGGAAAAATAGAGTAAAAAGGCTCCATGAAGGATTCAACAATCCACTTAAAATCCAATAAGTTAATTGGAAACATTCCTCCACAAATATGCCAACTTTCTTCTCTTAAGGATTTCCCATTTCCCATCTCCTCATTTCAAAAAACTTGTAATTCGTATCCCCTGAATATCTCACGATGCTGGAAAGTTTTCACAAAAGTCAATATCATGAAACAAGAAACAACAAAACACAATCTGGTCATGATTTTCAACTTCAATTTCGAATAGTTATTGTTATAAGAACACGGCTTTTCAGATGCAATAAATTTCCAGAATAGGAGAAGAAATACACAGAGGAAGAAAAGTTTCTTTATTCAGCTTTACAAGCACCTTACGTGCAACAGGACCCCAAAACAGCACTCTGTTTTCTCATTTCGTCTCCATTTACAGTAGACCTCCTTCTTCCTTACACAGAAAACACACACGGACTTACTACGTACCTCTCTCCCCTTTTGAACTCTACAGAACCCAAGTGACGAGCCAACCTTATCAAAGCTTTTTAGTTAAGCTGGAAACTAACTTGGTTCACAAGGATAGAACTAAATACGAGCCAAAATCCTCATTGTTAAGAATTTTATCTAAGAGACCTGATTTCTATCGAAAAACTCGAAGGTATAATTGATAAATAATGTAGTAATTAAATAAATTATGAAGAATTGAAAGGAAAGTAATGGAAAGATCGAGGAAGCGGTGACTTACTTCTCCAAAAAGAAGGCGATGAGACGCTCATAAACCACAAGAACAATGGAATTGGTTCTGGAGGAGATAACAAATTCGAGCACAAATAAGAATATTGCAAGGAAGAGTTTGTTTAGAGCGAGAAAGAGATATGGTTTGCTTATATCAAATCAAGACCCATCTCTACCTTTCTCATGATCACCCCCATTGGTGTCGGCTCGGCTTGGCTCTACTTCTTCTTCATCCTCCTCCCTCTGCAAATGTACGTATTTACTAGAAAATTAAATATTTAAATATTTTTTAACTTTAACAATAATAACGTTAACTTTAATAGAGATACTTCTTCTTCTTCATCCACCTTTAGTGGCATCCTCTAAGGATTTTTAGTGGAGTTTTGTGTTCTATAGTTTTGAATCAATAATTTTTTTTTTAAAGGAAGAATATAGTTTTTATAAATAATTTTCTTAGACTTGTACATTTTAAATGATTATCCCAAAATAAATATAAAAATTTTGACACACAGTTGGGAGACAAACTAAAGAAAATAAAAATGACAAAACCAAACATGAAAATAAAAAGAAGTTTCAGTCAGAATATAGAGAATGATTGGTACAATTTAAATTTTTAGATGGTCCAAGGTTTTTCCATAAAAGGGAAACTTTAATTTAACCGGACTTTAATGGACTTTACTTGACTCTCTTTAGATGTTGATAGATTTTTGATAACTTTAATAACTATAATAAACTCATATTTCTAATACTAAACAAAAGTAAAATATCTTAATTAAATAATTTTGTTAACAAAAATATCAAAGTTATTTAAAATAATGTTTTTCAAATTACAAAAAGAAATCAAATAAACAATATTCTTCATATGCTCAATATCGCTTCATAAATTAATAGCTATAGCAGCTTTCTGTTTATTAGCAATAATTCTTTGTTGCTCTTAGCTCCTAACAAATGATTCAAAGTCAAGATTTATTAGTGTATGTGAATATGTTGAAATTTCACTATCATAACATTTTCATAAATTTGCATATAAAACACTTTAAAAAAAAATTATTTATTTATTTTTATAATTTATATAATCTCAAATTTTCCAATTTCACCTATCACTTTTATGATTTTTTTTTTATTTCCAAATGAATTAAACATTCCTCTTTTTTTTTTCCTTACCTAAATACTCAAAATTCCCAATTTCTCAAATTTCAAAATATGCTCATTTTCAAATTTCCTGTTTTTTCAAGAGAGCATGGAGGCATGCTTATTTCCAGTTTCTTGGCGACATGAAAGACTGGGCCTATGTGGTTGTAGCAATAAAATGGAAGTGGCTCCACCAAAATTTGGGAACATACATACCATTCTGCTGGTGAGGAAAAAAGACGTGTGGTTTTGCTTCTGGTAAAGTTAATTTTCTCAAGGATCATTTGTTCTTGTTTCTGTAGAAGTTATATGAAACTTAGCTAGGAAGTAGGGACACGGACGGGTCACAAAGAATTAACATCTACAGACACCTACAAATCTAAAAATCCGTGACTACTTGACACGACAAGGACACCACATAATAAAAAAAAAAAAATAATTGTCCTGTAAATTTTATCCTTAAAAGCAATTTAGATAAATAAAAATAAGTTACCAACATTGTTCTTACAAATATTCAAATACTAGCATAAGTAATATTAAACTAAATATGATATTTTTTTATAAATGTAATTAGTATATGATATTTAAAGGCCATTTAATTAAAAGATTATTTTAATTTTAGCCTAATTTGTATAGTTGTGAAAAAAAAACTTGATTAATATATTTAATTTAATACTACGATCATTATCCCGAAATTCATGTTTTAATTTGATCTTAAATAAGGTTTGAATATTTGAATAATTTTTCATTGCAACATCGATCTTCATTTTGGCATTTTTAGCCCTTTATTAATGTTGTTCTTTATCGTCCTATACTTTCTAATGTGTCAAACGACCACTCCCTAAAAGTATCATGACACTCCCTATCTCAAGTCTTATTGATAACTGTTAACTCGAAACCTCATGGATATCGGGAGTGTTCTGAGTCACTGCTTGTTCTCAATATATTGAGATATATTCTGCATATGACGTGCAAATATACAAAAATATATGAAGGACTGTAAATGGACTGTTGATTAAATAGTCTATCATATATTTTTGTATATTTGTGAATTAAATATGCAGAAATAGGTCTCAATATATTGAGACAAATGAGTGTGATATTGGGACACTCGATATCCATTGTGCTCGCAGTGTTGATCTGCCACAACTGACCCTGGATGTGTGTGTCATAGCCACGGGCTCCATTTACGCCTTTTTATACAACAAAAAAGGTATACATGAACTATATTCGCCTCATCCCATATGCTGGTCGCCCACCCGCACCGGACCTCGTACCCGGAAAGGGGGTCCCACGACGAGGTGAGCAAAGCCCAAGAACATAATCTCCTACAAGTAAGTATTCTCACCTAAAATGCACACGCAATGACATACTGAAACATCAATCACATTTTCATACAATTTATGCAACATTATATGAAATGTTCCGTGTCATGCATGAGACGACTTCACGCTTCACAACCTCAGCCACAACAGACTCTCACACTTGAATGCCAAGTGTGAAAACTGGCCATCTGTTTAACCCAATGACTCAACCCATTGGACAACCCTCCAATATTTAATTTATCAAATCATGATTTTCTTTTCTTTTGTGGGCCATGGATTTTTCGGGTTTTCACCGCAGGACGCCGCACGCCTTTCCAACATTTTCGCGAACTTACATCAGTTTTAATCATGCCTAACCATTTAATAACATTTAGTCTTTCACCCTTGGGATTCACCCCAACTTGCTCAACAAACATGTATTTATCATTTTGATCAATTTACACTTTCGTGACTCTCAACCTTGACTTTGTCCCGCTTTCCGAGTTTCACGACCCATTCACCAATACCTGGCGAACACCACCATGTTAACTCCACACCGACTCGACTCCACTCGATCGCGCATATGAAATGCATGATGCCACTGCATTTCTTCCATGTTACATGTATATATGAGTGCTACATGAAACATTAATACACCATGGATAATTATAATTTTACATATAATTAAGATCCATACAATCCATGTTAATATGAATCAACAGCAAATATTAACATGATATTCTACATTAATAACATGTTATTAAATATTTTATAAACAATACAAATGTATTAAAATTGATCCACATAAAACAGGGCACCTCTTGTCCCTTCACGGTTCGTCACCGAATTATTGGGATAACAAAATACACTACAAAACCCGAAGATATCAGTCTGGATTGAAAACCAACCCAACTAAACCGAACGGCTCAAAATTACCCTGAAATTTTCTCAGCCCGACTGCTCGAACACAACTCAAAATTCAACCAGACTATCCAAAACAAATTAAATTAACCGGAACTGTCAAAACAATCCAAAAATTCTGTACCCTACACTCACCCAAAAAATTGGGGACTAAAATTTATGGCCTTTTACGGCCTCTATGCCAATCCCAAGCCATTAAATGACCTTTAGGCTAAAAATAATACAAGTAGGAAAATTTCACCGTAGCCACGAAACCCAAGATTTTGGTGTTCACGCGTAGCTCTCACGCGTGGATCAACTTTGCCTTCAGCCTCGATGAAAACCTACGGTCCGATTTCCATAGATCTGAGAGTATAGAAAAGAAAGAAAAATAAATAAATTCTCTCTCTAACGCTCTCCCCCCCCCGACGCTCTCTCCCTCTTTCTTTTGTTTTTTTTTCCTTTTTATCCCTTATTATTATTATTATTATTATTTTGGATACATGGTTCATATTTGCTTCATTCGGTATGTTTATACCCCAAACAATTTATTTCTTTTCAATTCACTTTATTTTTAAATGAACTTAGCCTAAACCATTATACTTCTCGAGATTTTCGTGAAAATCTCAGGATTCGGAGTCATCGCACCATCACCCGTAAAAATCGTAAAATATTCCTCGCTTTATCTCTAATTCGATGAGTTTTTCTGTGTCACTAGATTTCGCAAGACGAATTTAACGGGGCAGTCCGTATTGTCATCCGAGATCTAGAGAATTTTCTAGGCTTCCTTGAACTATTATGGAAATTTATTATTATTATCATCACCATTTTGGAAAATTTCTAATTTTCCTGCTTTACATTCTTCCCCTTAACACTCTACCCCAAATTCACACATACTAGCACACAAAAACACATGGCATGCAAGAATATTCTAATGCTAAATATTGTGGACCATTTTTAACCTTCGGCCCTTAAATAGGAAAGGATATGTGGCCCGCATCGTGTCCTCGCGTTCCCACGTTGCTTCCTTCACTCCTCGGTGTTACCACAACACTTTTACTAACCGCACGGTCTTGCATCGCAAAACCTTATCCCGGCTATCTAAGATACGCATTGGTCCCTCCTTGAAGGTCCCATAAGTGTCAACAGTAATCTCTCCCCAATCCACTACATGAGCTGGATCTGGAGTATATTTCCGGAGCATGGAGACGTGGAACACCTTATGGACATCTGATAAACTCGGTGGTAGTGCCAACCGATATGCAATTGTGCCCACCCTCTCGAGTACCTTGAAGGCCCCAATATACCTCGTTGTCGAATCTGACCACTCCTCTCTTAGGCATCACCTTCAAGAAGACATGATCACCAACCTCAAACTCTAGAGGTCGACGTCGTCTATCTTCATAGCTCTTCTGTCGGCTCTGAGCCGTGAGAAGACGCTTCCGAATCAAATCCACCTTCTCAGAGGTGTCTCGAATCATATTCGGACCAGTGATGGAACGCTCTCCCATCTCTGTCCAACAAGACAGGACGACATGCATCCCATAAGGCCTCATAGGTGCCATCTAAATACTCGCCCGATAACTACAGAGCTATAGGCGACCCACTAAGGGTAAATGCTCCTCCCAGCCTACCCTTGAGATCTAGGATACATGCACGCAAAGATGTCTCTAAAATCTATACGTCCTCCGAACACCATCCGCCTAAGGATGAAATGTTGTGCTCATCGTCAATTGTGTCCCCATGGCCTTTTGGAAACTCTTTCAAAAGTGTGTCGTATATCTGGGATCCCTGTCTGATACATTAGAGACTGGTACTCCATGTAACAGGACAATCTCACAAATATACAACTAGCAGAATTCCTCCAGTGTGAAGGTCATCCACACCGCTAGAAAGTGTGCCGACTTAGTGAGCCAATTCATTATAACCCATACGGCATCATGCCTCCGCTGTGTCCTATGCGGTCACAAAATCCACCGCGACATGCTCCCACTTCCACCTCGGCCTACCTCTAATGGTCGGAGTAGCCCGGCCGCTTCGATGCTCAGCCTTTACCGCTGACACGTGAGACACTCAAGGCTGCAAACCCTCCAACGTGTTGCTTCATCCCGCTTTAATAATATTAGCGACAAAGATCTCGGTACATCTTCTTGCCACCTGGATGCACAACAAAACGAGAGCAGTGGAACTCCATGATGATCTCCTATCTCAAATTGGTCCACTAGGGAACCACAACCCGTCCCCTATACCGAAGACTACCATTTGTGTGGATGACCCAAATTTTCGTCAATCTGCACTGACATTACGATCCTGATGGACTATATCTTGGTGATCCTATCCCCGGGACTCAATCAATCTACTTAGTAGATGATGAGCTACTAAACTCCCTAGCACTCCTAAGCCCGATCACCGTATCGGCAGCTCTAAACTCGTCCCACTGGCCTCGAGCATCCGTCATTCCCTGAAGCCACACTAGCCGGGCACTCGCACTTCGACTGCTTCATCAGCCACTACATTTGCCTTACCAGATAGTAAATGCAGTGAAGTCATAATCCTCCGCATACTCCATCCATCTCGCTTGCCCCATGTTGAGGTCCCGCTGTAAAAGATATACCTCGCACTCTTGTGGTCAAAATACCTCAAACCTGCCACCATACAGATAGTGGCGCGAAAATCTTTATGCAAAGACTACATTAACCCATCATGTGTGTAGGGTAATTCTACTCATAATTCTTTAGCTGTCTACAACCATAAGCCACAACCCTCTTGGACTGCATCAAGACACATCCCAGTCCATGTTTCAAAGGCACATCATATTAATCAGAAAAATTCTCTCGTACCGCCGGGGACTATCATAATAAGAGTTGTAGTAAGCCTTCTTTTCAATTCCTGGAATGCCTTCTCACACAGGTCATTCCACTCGAATCTTTTTTTTTTTACCTCTTTCCTAGTAAACAGAACAGGAGTGCTTCAAGGTGAAGTGTTCGGTCTAATAAAACCCTTGTCCAACAATTCTCGAAGAATTGACCTCGAAATCCCTCGCACTCCACCTAAGTGCCATCCTATGAGGAGTCATAGAAATGGGCGACGTACCAGGGTGTAACTCAATGATAAAGTCCACATCCCTGCGCGGAGGTAATCCCGGTAGCTCATCCGGAAAAACATCCTCATACTCACAAACTACCTGAGGTAGATTTAATTCCTGTCTCACCTCGTCCTCCAGGGTAAGGCTTGCTAACCAACCCATCAACTGTCCACTCCATTTGGAGTCGTGCACGGTCTGAGGTAAAGAATCATGCTTCTCTCTCTGAAACATAACACAATAACATCCTGTGTGTAGGCGGTAACCCACCTACGATCACAATCAATGACGACTCTATGGGTCATCAACCAGTCCATCCTAAGGATGACCTCAAACTCCGATATGTCCATGACCCTCAGGTCCATAGTGAGTAGAATCCCTAAGATCTCTGACTCACAATCCCGACATATCTGATCGACACTCACCCTAGTTCCTAGAGGAGAATTTTCCATACAATGGCTTTTCTAGAGGCCTCAACTTCCAAGCCTAATCCATCACACAAGATGTAACGATGATGAGTATGATGCATCCTAATTTAAACAACACGTGCAGGAGTAGAAACATACCTTGCATATCAGGCACATTCCGCATGCCTCAACCCGTGGGTACAACGGCGTAAGACGCCCTAGTCCCCCGGGTCCCGGTTAGTGGGCCTCACCTGACCTCGACCACTCGGTCCCTTTCGCTCCATCTCGTACCACCGAAGGTGCTTCGCGTAGCATCCCCGCGACCGAAACCGGTTCCTTCGACCCATACCAGTGAGAAGGAACAAAACCAGTTCATGATGGTCCCACCGATGACCGAACTCAGACTGACCTAAACCTTGGGATCCATGCCTCCGTGGGCAGTCCCGCTTCATATGTCCAGCTAATGGCACGTAAGCATGTCATCGTCTGGTCAGTCTCGTACCTAGGGCGCTCGTGGGATAGAAGTCCCCTGTCTCTTTCCCAAACTCAAAGAAGGCTGATCCTCCTTCCTCTTCCTACCGGCACTCGCATCCCGAATGCCTTATGCGTCCTCCATCTCTCTCTCTATGGCCAGAGCTGTCCCGACCATAGAGTTCATGTCCCGTAGGTGGAGGCCCACAATCTTGCCTCGAATGGACAACTTCAGTCCATTCTCAAATCTCCTTACCTTGGCCATGTCTGTGGCCATATATTCATCACCAAAATGTGCCAACTCGGTGAATCTGGCCACGTACTCCATCACTATCATTGTTCCCTGCTTCAGCTCTAGAAACTCTTAGGCCTTTGCATGTCTAGCAGTGGCCGGAAAATACTTGCTCATAAAGAGCCCATGGAACTCTGTCCAAGTCATTGCCTCTAAATCCCTAGAGGTCTAAACTCAGTCCCACCACACTTAGGACTTACCCTCTAGTTGGAACGCAGCTAGCCTGATCTTGGCTACATCGGAGGTAATATCCATAGCCTCCAATACCTTCTTAGTATGCCGGAACCAATGGTCTGCCACCATCAAATCCTCTCCCCCTGTAAACGTCGAAGGATGATGTGACTTAAGCCTCTATAGGTTACTCGGACCTCCCTTACACGGCCGCATTCAGCTCGCAATGGCAACAGTCAGAACCCTAACAACCTCAACAAAGGCCCGGTTGGTCGTGTGTGGTGCCTCGATTCGACCGTGGACAACCTCTACGTCCCCATCCTCGACTTGCCATCTACACATGTCAAATGGCAACAAACTTTATTTAATTTCACTTCAATCTAACTAGTAATACACATGGCAATTACTAATAGACTTGACAATCCATGAACTAACCCATTTATCACCTAAGTGGTGTTAATTGCCAACCACTCCTTTTTATTTATTTCAACAAAATTCAACACTTTCAGGTTCATTTCATTTTCCGAACCCCTAAGGTTATAGTTCATAACCTTAGCATTTCACTTTTTCCTATATACATTATGTCATGCATATAATTTTTCAGCGCAATAACCACGCAATCACATTTCCCATATACATCATACCGTGTATAAGTTTTCCACGCAATGTGTAACACATAATCACGCAATCATAAACATGGAACACATATCCGAACACAACATGAAACACATATCCGAACACAACATGAAACACACCATGCATGCAGTGGTCTAAACCCGTCCCATGAACTCCATGGTATTACTGTACCTAAACTCCGATACCAAGCTATGACGCTGGAATCAATTTCACCATAATAGCCATGGCCTAAGCCCATGTCTCTCAAGCCCTAGGTACTCGTATACCTATACTTTGATACCATGTTGTGAAGCTGGTATCAGATATCAAGTGCCAGGTAATCATAACCAGGCACTACACTACAACTGCATATCCTAGGCCCATGCCCAGCACGCTACAGGTAATCGTATACCTTAGCTCTGATACCATGTTGTGACACCCCTATCCCGGGGGTCCTATTGACAACTCGTCAACCTACGGAAACCTGTGGATATTGGGTGTCCCAATATCACACTCATTTGTCTCAATATATTCAAACCTATTCCTTCATATTTAATTCACAAATATACAAAAATCTATGATAAGAGTATGAATCAACCGCTCATTTAATACCCTTTTATACAACAAAAGGTATACATGAACTATATTCGACTCATCCCATATGGTCAGCAATTCGCACTGGACCCCGTACCGGTAAAGTGGGTCCTAATTAACTCTGATGAAAAGCCCGCAGTGATAATCTTCTACAAGGGTTACCCCCAATCTAAAATGCACATGCAATGACATATAAACATCAATCACATTTCATACAATTTATGCAACATTATATAAATGTTCGTGTCATGCATGATAACCCCTCTATGCTTTACAACCCGAGTCCTAACCGACTCCCTCAAGCACCCGGGATGCCAAGTGTGAAAAAAACCAGTCAT
Source organism: Tetrastigma voinierianum (assembly GCA_016808115.1). Lineage (NCBI taxonomy): Eukaryota > Viridiplantae > Streptophyta > Magnoliopsida > Vitales > Vitaceae > Tetrastigma > Tetrastigma voinierianum. Next base: position 52,643 of record JAEQBH010005311.1, on the reverse strand, counting down.
CTGTTTAACCCACGACTCAACCCATTGGACAACCCTCCAATATTTAATTATCAAATTATGATTTCTTTTCTTTGTGGGCCACAGATTCGGTTTTCACCGTAGGGACGTCAGACGCTTTTCCAACATTTAACGAATCCACATCGCCGAATCATATCTCCAACTGCGGAATAAAATTTGGGTCTTTCACCTGTGGGGATCACCCCAACTTACTACTTCAAAACTTGTAATTTATCATTTTGATCATTTATAACTTCCGTGAGTCTCAACCTTGACTTTGTCCCATTTTCCCGACTTCACTACCCATTCACCAACAATCGTGAATACCAATACCAAGTGAACCCACACCCGACCAACACAATGTGATCGTGGTATATGGAAATGCATGATGCCACGCATTTCCTTCATGTTACATGTATATATGAGTGCTACATGAAACATTAATACACCATGGATAATTATAATTTTTACATATAATTAACATCCATGCAATCCATGTTAATAAATCAATAAGCAAATATTAACATGATATTTTCACACACAGCATGTTATTTAATATTTTACAACAATAATACACAAATGGCTAAATCTCGACCCATAAACAGTAACCTCGTCCCTTCACTGCCTCAAGCCACCAAATTATCGGGATAAAGAAAATACACTACAAAACTACATACCCAGATTGGGATCAAAACCAACCCGAACTTAGTCCGAAATCGCTCGAAAATGGGCCTGGAATTTCAAATTTTGACTGTCTGAACATAGTCCCGAAAATTCAGCCAAGACTGTCCAAAAACAAATTCCGAATTCAACTCAAACTGCTCAAAACAACCCTAAAATTCCTAAAATTCTACACTCACCCAAAATTGGGACTCCAAATTTATGTCACTTTCACTCGCTCTTTTTAAGCCAACCCAAGCCATTAAATGACATTTAGGCTGAAAATAACACAAGTAGGAAAATTCCTCTATCCGTAGCTGACGAACTCCAAGATTTTGGTGTCCACGTAGCCTGCCGGCGCGATCAACTTTGCTCTCACCGATGAAACCCAAGCGCCCAATTTCCATGTGATACGAGAGACAAAGAAGAAAAAATAAACATATTCTCTCTCTCTAACGCTCCCTCTCCTTCTTTTGTTTTTCCTTTATCCCTTTATTATTAGCTACATATTATTATTACTATTTTATTATTATTATTTTCGACACATATTCATATCAAGCCTCATTCGGATACGTTTCTTTACTCTAAACAATTTATTTCTTTCAGCCTCAATTATATTTTTAAACTTAACTTAAATTTCTAAACCATTTCCTCGAATTTCCCGATTTTCAGAAAATCTGCTCACAGCCACCACAACTTATCACCTTAAAATCGTAGTAATATTTCTTATCTCGTACTCACTAAACTTTCCTGGTCACTAGATTTCACATCTAATTTAACGAAGGTAAGATGTTTCATCATCCGAGATGAGAATTTTCTAGACTTCCCTAAACTATGACAATTTATTATTATCATCATTTTACATTAAAATTTCTAATTTTCCCTTCGTTTACACTTAGTTTCAGAGGATTGAAGCTTAATACGAATAAAGATGCCTTTAACAATGGGAAATAAATTATGAGAAATGATTCGAATCCCATACCGCTAAACCAAGCCACGCCACGTTAAATCCACCAACCTCCTAAAAAAACTCGTACCAGAGGTGATTTGGCTAATATGAATATCATACCTTTAATAGGAGTGAACATCCATATGTTTTCATAGATGTAATTATCAATCATCTCAATGAATAAAAGAGCCAATAATCGAAAGAAAGTATCTTACCACTGATCAATAATTTTCTTGGTTCTCATCTTCCTTCCAAATCTCCTCTTTGAACTACCAATCTTTCACCTTGTTGAAGCCGATCTTTCACCTGCTTTAGTTCCTTTTCATCTCTTAAATATTTCAAACATAACCAAAATATTTGACTACTCAGCCCAAAAACATGACCAAATATCATCATCTAATACAAAGACTTAAAAATGAACATTAATGAGTGAAAAGCTAGCTAGTTGCATGGTAGGGACCTCACCTAGACATTAGTATAAATCAGTATAAATCAGATCAAGTGGTAATCTACTAGTAAGTGTAGGAACACCAAGTGGATAAAAATTACTTTGACTGTACATTCAACAATTAGGGTTATTTAGAATTTTAGTAGATGAGAGAACTACGGTTCTTTTAGGGACAAAATGATCAGTCATAATATTTTGGTCATTAATGTTAAATGGGCAATAAAAATCCATGCTTCTTCTCTTAGAAATGATGATTTATTTTTCCAGGCTTAGTTTGGAATTCGGAAAGTGCTCAGAAAATAAAATAGAGAGGATAAATTTTGGAGGAAACTAAAAAAAAAGGTTTAAACTCAATAAATTAATAAACTCAATAAATTAATTATACATGTTTATTCAAACTCATTTTATTTGTTTATCTCGCTATATATAAAGATTAAGAAATTTAAAATATGTAAAATTTCCTGAGGCCTCCCCAGAAAAGGTGGAAAAGCTTCTACCCCTTCTTTTTGAGGTACATTCCAAAATGTGTAACCATTTTTAGGATACAACTGAGTTAGGAAAGCAAGAAAGAAGCGATGCATAGAGAATGAAGTAGTTTTTAACTAGGCATCCATTATATATTTTTTATGTAATTTTAGGTGCTCTGTTTTTTTTTTCCATATTAATATTCTCTGCATTTTATCATATAAAACTAAAATAAAATAAGCAACAAAGGCCCAATGGGGAAACTAAGATGGTGGTGCTTTGGCTCAATCGCCACTGAAAGGTTTATAAAATTAGGACTTGCATGCAAACATCACAAGTCTTTAAAGTTTTGTTTGACCCATTGACTAATCCCACGTATAATAATGGCCGTCAAGATTGGCTGCCCGACCACGACTTAAAGCAGATTTCTCTTTTTTTTACTTAATGGTCGAATAACTTTTTTTTTTTTAAATTTTAATGATCAATAAGACTTAATAAAGATTAAGATGTTTGCTTGTTTTTTATTATCGCAGAAGGAAGTATGGTTTAAGAATTGAAATGAAAAATTTAAAAATTAAAAATAAAAACAAAAATCAATTATAAACGGCATAGAATTTTCCTATCCCCACCCGACTGCTTAATTTTTAAACGGCATGCGCCGAATCAAAAAATAAATGGCGTGATCTTAGACGGAGGCCACCCCGCCCCAAACCCTTCCGCTGGCTATCCATAATAAGAATATTGCTAAATTCTTCCCTACTTGGGCAATGATGAAGCTTTTCTTATTTATTAAATCGACTTTTCTAAATGTAAATGCCAATATTTTCAATTTTCTATTCATAACTTTTTAAAAATTCTCAACAATAAATAAAATTTTAAAACAAACAAATTTTAACGCCGAGTTTTATTCGCTAAGATTAAACCAAAAATAAACACCACCTTAGTGTCATGCAACTTCCAGTAAAAGGCATAAAGTCATATTCGCAGGCTGACGCAGATTTCAAATTACCCAGAAGCAGAGGTAAAAACTAATAAACATGTGAATTTCACATATATGTGTATGTAAGCTAAATAAATATAATTTTTCTAACTTATGTTTATACAACTATGTAAATATTCAATTGAAAAAGTAAATATTTATCTGGCAAAAATCAAAATAAAAATGAACCTACATTAATGAAACAAGACTCACTCGCTGCCCGTAGACTAAAGTATCTATTATCAGCCAGATTAATATTTTCCTCGGCAGTTCTCTTCAATATAAACAACCATTGACCGCTAAAACCTTCATCACCCATTTTGTTACGAAGTGAAGATTTAATAAGCTTCATGGCTGAAAATTGGGATGAGGCAAGATCTGGCCATTGGGGAAGGCTTCATCACTGCCACCGCTGGCGGTCGAGAACACGCTGTTTCTGGAGAAGTTGCTGCCTCCTGAAGATGTAGTGTTGGTAGTTGTCTGAGACACCCCAGCTACAATTTCACAATTGACTATTACAATTAGGGGAAAAACACAGAGTAAAACTAAAATCTAGTTGTACAGAAAATGAAATTATATTAGAAATTTAAGCAGATTCAAGATATTTCCAGAGGATCAAAGAAAAGGAAATGAAACCCACTTGAGAAAGTGATGAAATCAATGGATTATGGTAACAAAAACAATAAAAGATAACCAGAGAGCATAATCTCCAATTGAAGTTCAAAAGGAGCTATCTTAACACAGACCGTACAGTAAAATGTACACGGTAGCCTAAGCAAGACAAACACCTGATACGAATTCACGATACGATACGACCTTATCACGAACACCCATTAAATTTAAAAAAATTGTGATACTCTGACACGATGTGCGACACAACATAATACGATAAAATAAAAATAATTATCCTACAAAGAGCTTAATAATTATACTAATAAATTAATAATTAGATGAATTTTTATATCATTATTTGTATTTATAAAAAAGAATTTGAACTTACAAAACAGAATTATATTGATTCATATTCTCTTTTATCAAATTTAATTATTTATCAAATATAATTTAATTATTTATCTTTATAATTAAACATACACATTAAAAACATTATTAAACTTATAAACCCAATTACCCAAACACCCCCAAAGCCTTTGACTCCCCCACCCCCTACACCCTGCCACCCACGTCCCTACCCCCTGCTCCCTTTTGAATCCCCCCACCCCCACCCAACCCCCCTACTCCCCTACCCCCTGCCATCCCCCACCCACTGACCCACTCCCCTGCTCCCTCCCCCACGCGCACCCAACCCCCCATTTGACTCCAACACTCATCCCCTGTTCTCCTCTTCCCCTCTTCCCACCGCTCCCATCTTCTCTCCCCTTCCCCCTTTTCTACGCTGCCGATTGGATCATCAGAACAACCGAGCCGTGTTCTCATCTTCCCCTCTTCCCCCCTTCCGGAACCACCGGGACTCCACCGGCTCCCATCTCCTCTCCCCTTCCCTTTTCTACGCCACATTGAATCACCGACGTAACAATCAGCCGCTACTGTCAGTGTTCAACTGCGGTCCGAGCCGCATCCGCTTCGCCGGGACGACATACGGGTCACGATACGCCACGGGCGACGTGATAATGATCCGACGCCAGATCCCAGGTGTCCACAGATTCATCGCGTCCGGCCACACCGGACACCCCCACGATGCCAGATCCGCGGCTTCGTGAGCACGGTATCAAACGAAAACTGAACCCACGTAGTTAAAACGGGGTCAAAGCAAATGCTGGTAATACCCAACGAAAACGATCAAACCCATAAGTAGTGTAACAAAAATTGATCCTAAAAAGTAACCAAACCATCAAAAAGAAAAAGAAAACAACCTGTGAGAAAAATGAAGAAAAGGATGAAAAATGTTGAGTAAACAAAATAAAAGAAAACATCAACGACACCGAGATCCCCATACCGTACCGAGATTCCCAAACAGCGCATGCGAGTTACGTTATCCTCGGTAAGAACTCCAAGAAATCCGCGCTTATCGCATGGAGTGGCCAGCCCGGGGTCGGGTGTGGGCCGGGTGTTGAGAGCGGCCTGGCTAAGTGTGACTAGGGCTTAATAACAAGGGTAAAAAAATTTTTTAAAAAAAATACCCTGGGCTGTAGCCCACCATAGCCCCCACATACGTCCGCCCCTGCATATCTGGTAGGTTTATGATTTATGAACAGAATATTGGAGGGAAACCATTTTCCATGAAATTACATATTGGTAGAAAGAAAAAACTGATTCCTACATGTGTTAGACGTTGAATTTTGACTTCAGACAAACATGAACTTACATGTTATATAACTATCAAGAATCATGATACTGTACTCTCACTCTAGTTTGTAAGAAAAGCAAAGCAACCATGAGAAACTCCATACCTATGATTCTTCTATTTCCCTTAGTTTGCTTTCTCTCTTCCCCTTAGTTTGCTTTCTCTCTTCCATCATCTCAATCTTGTGTGAGCCAAACATTTTAGGGGTTTGCAATGAAAAAGAGAAACATGCCCTTCTAAGATTAAAAAAAGCTCTCTCTGATCCTGCCAACCGACTCTCGTATTGGTCTATCAATGAAGATTGTTGTTGATGGGAAGTAGTCCGCTGCAGCAACTTTACAGGGCGAGTGGTTGAGCTCCATCTCGGTAATCCATATTACACGGATGATCTTAATATCGACGATAAGTTCAAGTTAGGTGGTGAGATTAGCCCTGCATTGCTGGAATTGGAATTTTTGAGTTACTTGGACTTGAGTAGGAATGATTTTGGAGGTAGACCAATTCCAAGTTTCTTGGATTCCATGGGGAGTTTGAGATATCTTGACCTCTCCTATGTTGGATTTGGTGGAGTAGCCCCTCATCACCTTGGAAATCTTTCCACCCTCCGTCACTTGGATCTGGGATATAACAGTGGGTTGTATGTTGAGAACCTTGATTGGATTTCTCATCTTTCTTTTTTGAAGTACCTAGGCCTGGGTGGGGTCGACCTTCACAGGGAAGTCCATTGGCTTGAATCCATGTCTATGATCCCTTCTCTTTCAGAGTTGCATTTGTCCGATTGTAGACTTGATAGAAACATGGTTTCATCTCTCGGGTATGCCAATTTCACATCTCTCATAGTCCTTGATCTTTCTGAGAACAATTTCAATCTAGAAATACCAAATTGGTTGTTTAATCTCACTAGTCTTGTGGCTCTAGATCAATCTGTCAATCAATTCAAGGGGCAGATTCCAAAGTCTTTTAGACAGCTCAAATATCTAGAATATCTTAAACTTTGTTGGAATTCCTTTCATGGCCATATTCCTACATCCATAGGAAACTTATCATCCTTGTGGACACTACTCCAAACTGGTTCTGGAAGTGGGCTTCATCCATCCAACAGATCCATCTCTCTGATAACCAGATATCCAGTGACTTATCCCAAGTAGTACTAAATAATACTATGCTATCCTTGATTTGAGTTCTAATTGCTTCTTAGGTCCATTGCCACGTCTATCTTCCAATGTTGTTGTGTTGAATATTGCTAACAATTCATTTTCGGGACAGATTTCCGCTCTCCTTTGCTGAAAGATGAATGAAAGAAGTAAATTGGAGGTCCTTGACATATCAAATAATGTTTTATCAGGGGAACTTTATGACTGTTGGATGCATTGGCCATCTCTTACTCATATAAACCTCAGAAGCAACAATCTATCAGGTGAAATCCCTAATTCCATGGGTTCTCTGGTTGCACTTAAAGCATTGAGCTTGCAAAACAATTCCATGCATGGAGACATACCTTCATCAATAAAGAACTGCAAGGTTTTGGCGTTGATAAGTCTAAGTGACAACAAATTTTCGGGGATTATACCAAGGTGGATTGTTAAGAGGACGAATCTAATGATTATCCACTTAAGATCTAATAAATTCTTGGGTGATATCCCCCCACAAATATGCCAACTTTCTTATCTTAGAGTGTTGGATCTTGCCAATAATTGTCTATTGGGAACAATACCCAAGTGCTTGAACAATATCAGTGCTATGGCTGGAGGATGTAGTGGAGGTGACTTTAATGTTTTGGTAGCAGGTTATGATTATGATTCCTACATGGAGAGTCTTATTTTGAACATAAAGGGAAGGGATTCAGAGTACAAGGAGATTATTCGATATGTTAGGATGATAGACCTTTCTAGTAACAATTTGTCAGGGTCAATCCCAATTGAAATCTTTAGTCTTTCAAGATTGCAATCTCTAAACTTGTCTCACAATCACTTAACAAGAATGATATCAGTGGAAACAGGAGGCATGAAATACTTGGAATATTTGGATCTCTCTAGAAACAATCTTTCAAGTGAAATTCCTCAGAGCATTGCCAAACTAATATTTCTTGGTGATTTGAACCTATCATACAACAACCTTTCTGGAAGAATTCCATCATGCACGCAGTTTCAAACCTTCAGTCCACTTTCTTTTTTTGGAAATGCTAAGCTATGTGGAGCCCCTCTTTTGAAAAACTGCCCCGAAGATGATGAAGAAGAGACTCAATAGCCCACAAGTGTAGGAGAAAACAGAGAATTTCTAGAAATCACATGGTTTTACGTTGGCATGGGATAATGATTCTTTTTGGGGTTTTTGGGAGTCTATGTAACTCTCTTTTTCCAAAGGACATGGAGGCATGCTTATTTCCAGTTTGGCGATGACATCAAAGACCGGGTCTATGTGGCTATAGCAATAAAAATGAAATGGCTCCACCAAAAGTTGGGAAGATAACATGTTGGTAATAAAATCCATATGATTTACCTTTATATGAAATTTTGCTTATCTTCTAGTTAGAATGTCTAGGTCTTCATCACAATCATATATTGACATGCTTGCAAAGTCTATTAACACTTACTTTTTTTTCCTTCAAATTTGTTTCAAGATGATCACCAAGGGAGTGTATCAACAACGTCAGTGTCATGACCATTATATGTTTTGGGGTTATGTGTGTTGTTAGTTTGTGTTATTGGAGTTGTGTAATTACGATATATTAATTAGTAATCTCTTTTTCTTTTTTTGACATCCTTTTGTAATCTCTCTTAGTCATGTAATAATGAATTGAGTGTTGAATCTGTTGATGCATTTGTACTCATCTTTCTATGTCGTGGCAGGTCTTTTGACCGACTAATCTTTTTATTTTTATTGATTTATAATCTTTTGGGAAACATGTGTATCAGTCCATTGATTGATTTTGATTTGAGAATAATTGTGAAGAAGGCATAAAAAATGCAAAATATATGGTTCATTATGGTTTCATAGAAAAAAATTGTGTTTCAAGTATAGTAGTACCTATCTAGGTACTTCCTTAATAAAATGTAGGTACTTATCTTAATATCCTAGATACTATCATAATGAATAGTGCCAAGGTAGTATCTACCATTTATTAAGGTAGTATCTAGATACTACCATACCTGAAATACAATTACTTTCTATGAAACCGTACTAAAACATGTATTTTGTATTCTTCATTCCTTATTTCCAATTATTCCCAATTTAATGAGTTGAAACACAAGTTTCCCAACTATTTTCCTATACAAATAATAAAAATGAGTTAAAAAAAAATCATGGTGCACGCTTTAGAAAATTTTTGGTCCACTTTCTTTCTCTTACCAAAAACTGCACAACTGATAAAGATGCTTGCTATAGGAGAAAACAGAGGATTTCCTAAAATCTCATGTTTTCACATTGGCATGGGACGCATGCATGCTTATTTCCGTTTCTTCATAACATGAAAGGCTAGGCCTATGTGGCTATATAGTCCGGACATTCATGGACAACTTACACTCTAGATAGCTTTCACTCTGCACTTTCTTAAAGCACTATAGTCCTCTTCCAAGTAACTCTTTTCAAGTACGCTACGTACTCTACCGAAAGACTAACGACAAATTTCTGCACTCCAAACTCAATAAGGGCCTAACCTAAAAGCATCGACTGATAGGCTGAGAAACCTCTGCTTTTGGGCACTATCTCTACAATTTCTTGTGAAACCGATATGGAATTGTGTCAATTTCCTAGTTGAAACGAATAACCCACAATCTCATGTTGTATGCAGATATGGAAGGATTAAAGAGTTGCAGCCAAAAGAGAAGGGAGTAAAGACTAATCAGAACAAGGCCAATGAAGAGCTGCATTTATACTCCCTTCTTTACGATTTTCAATTGATGAATTTTGTGTGTTATCGCATTATATGTTCAAGTTTTTTTTTTTTTTTTTTTTAATTTGGTGTGTGTTTGAATTTCAAAATCCTGAAATAAACTTTGATGAACTAGTCCAACAACGTCCACACAATAACCTACTCTTTGAAAGCTCCGCATAAACCTCTGTGTTATGGCATGTGACTCATATTGAGAGTAAAATGTCAAACATATTCTCTTTGTTGGGGGATGAAATAATAGGTTGGGGTTGCGGGGGCGATGCCCCCATAGTACGTTATGGTATGTTCAAGGTATAAAGGTGTTTTTGTAACTTGATCATATATAGGGTTATTATAAATACCCTCCTGTGTATTTCAGTGATAGTGAAATTTTGAGCTGTCGTTCCCGTGGATGTAAACACACGGCCGAACCATATAAAATCTGTGTATTGTGTTCTTGTTTTTCTTCTCCGATTCTTATCACCATTGTTGCATGATTCACAATACTCTTGGTGCATTTAATTAAGTAGGTCCTCATGACTCATGAGGCAATGCTTTTCATTCTTGTTTGTAGACATGGGATTGCATCCATTCTTAAAATGAATTAAATGAAAGATGATACTTCCAAAATACACAAAATTGTATTTACTATATATATATATATATATATCATTATTGACGGTCATAAATCATATATATACATAGTAATTTTTTTTTTTTTGAATACATATACACACAATAATCTTAAAACAATAACAACCTTAAAATGTTTGTTATTACGTCTTATATCATTAATTTCATAATGCTTTCTTTAAATATTTTTAGAGAACATAATTAATTTTTTCAAAGTATCATTTTGTACATTAAAAAAACAATATTATTATCATTCTTGTTTCTAATTAAATAGTACCCTTTTGAAAAGAATTCCACTTCAAAGAAGTTTTAAGTTCTTATAATGCATTATATAAAAAGACCTTAGATTTATTGCATTCCAAATAGTGTAAAATAAATATAAAGAAGTAATTATTCATTTTTATTTCTTTATTTCTCCTTGACGAAGAATTCTTGCAACATAGAATATTCAAAGTTCCTCTTAAATTCTAGAATTTAATAATTTAGAAAATTTATGACATAAGAATCTTTTAGAAAAGTATTTCATATATATCACCAAGACTTTTGACTATAGCCAAAGTCTTTGGACATGTGTGGAAGACTCTCATATATGTCTCTTTCACAATTGTTGGAACCAATCGTTTCACCAAGCACCCACAACTTCAAGGCATGATGATTCAACTATAAGAAAACAACTCGAATGAGTAATTCTTTTAATCGTTCCTAGATATTTTAGAAAATTTTCCTTTGAAGATTATTGTGAAACATTTTTAATTTTATTTGTGTATTTCCTTATTCATAGTCTTTTTTCATAAAAAAAAAAAACCTAATATAAGTAATTCTTTTAAACAATTCAATAAGGTATGACTATAGGGGACATGACAAATAAATTATAGTTGCAAATTTAATTGTAGTCGCAACATAAGGAAGTGCAAAGTAAATGAAGGCCTATAAATATGATCATTTTTTGTTGTAATTAAAGGAGATAACTATGAATGTGGTCATTTTCGACCGCAACTATAAGAATGGATTTCTCACGACAGGTTACTTTCTTGATCACTATAAAAACGACATACAGCCTACTGCACATCAAATACCCTTCTGCTCCCATCTTTCCACAAATTCCAAATCTCCCCATTCAAATACCCAACGCCCTCCTTCTTCTACCTTGGTTGAAGGCAATTTTTTTTACTTCTTTCTTTTTACCACTTCACTTCCTTTTACCATTGTCATACGTTTTTTATATGTGATTGCTCAACATATTATGCAAATTAATGACCCTACCTTGTTCTTTGCCAGAGTAACTTTGCCTTTGTTTTCAATGCAAAATTCTTTTTTATTTTTTTTAATTCTTACGACTTGGAACCAATTCAACGATGATTTAGGTTCTTTTTTAAACATTGTTTTTAATCACAATTTGATATTTGAATGTTTTATAAAATAAAGTCTTTTGCAAATTGTGAAGGCATTGATCTTAATTTACTACTAGATCCGTTTGGTATAAATGTCTTACCTCTATATATATATAGCTGCCTTTTGAAGGATTAGTAAAGGTGATTCATTCTCTAAAAGATTAGAGAGTATATATATATATATATATATATATATATACAACACACACACATACAATAAAAAGTAAATATTATAAAGAGATAAGTAAAAATAAAATATTATAAAGAAAGAAATAGTTTCTATATACACAAAGACGTGGAACAAAAGGTTCAAAATGTACCCTCAAGGGTAATCAACAAGAATAGCCAACCGAAAGTTAACCCAAAACCCTACCTACTTCCCCAAACTAAGTCGAAGTCTAAACAGCCCGCGACACACAATACACGAAATTTCAAGTCCACAAATTGGTCACAAAGTTAGTTTTAATCCTTTTGAGTAGAGGGAGACTCATTCGAACACCAACCTATTTCTTGCAGGCGCCATAGCCCTGCACAAGCACAAAGGCTGACATCCATATTTTTCGTCATGAACCCATCACACTCCTTGCCAAGCTAAAAGGGTATGAAGGATCGAACGCGGGAAAACCCAGCTAGCCCCTACAATCGACAAAAAAAAGGTTCCACAGCGTTTTAGCTCCTTTACTGTGAATCAACCAATGGTCTATGGTCTCCTCGTCCTCCTCACACAGGAAACATCTGTTTGCAAAAGTCATTCCACAACCATTTGTTGATCAAACATGAGCACTTTACCCTGCAAATTTTCCATAAGAATCCTATTTTCGGAAAGACAACTGATTCCATATCGAACGATAGTTATACATGATCTTTACCGAGAACCCTTCTTCCCTGACATCCTTCAAAAGTAACTTGTCCTCACCCGAAGGGTTGAAATTTTGATTGTGTAGAGTTTGTAGAAATCTTTCCACCTCTTCTATTTCCCAATCGTTAAGAGATCTTAGAAAGGTTAGGGACCAACACCCTTCCCCCCTGCCGCGATCCCACGTGTTTGCAATTGTGGCCTCTTTATTCATAGTCAAATTAAAAAGGGAGGGGTAAATATATATATTATATAAATATTTTTCATTTTATCATAAGAATAAAGTTAAAACAAATTGATTTACATAATTAAGATGTTAATTTTAAGCATATAAAACAAAACAAATTAATACTTAAATAAGACAATATTAAAAACAAACAATTCATACTTAATACTATTAGTCTTATCAACATTCAACCAAATAAAGTTCTATTCAAATTTTTCCGAAAAACAAATCATTTCTCTTAGTTTATCATTTTTCGATGACAACAATGTCTTGATGGTGAAATATCTATAAGTCATCTAAAAATCAACACGATTCTTAACGTTAAGATCGGTTCATGGAAATTTTGAGGAAAGGTACAAAAGAAAAAAAATAGAGAAAAAAGGGGCTGAAATTTTGATTGTGTAGAGTTTGTAGGAATCTTTCCACCTCTTCTATCTCCTAATCGTTGAGAGATTTTAGGAAGGTTAGGGACCAGCACCCTTCCCCCCTGCCGTGATCCCACATGTTCGCAACTGTGGCCTCTTTATTCAAGGTCAAATTAAAAAGGGTGGAATATATATATATATATATATATATATATATATATATATATATATAAAAGATTTTTCATTTTATCATAAGAATAAAGTTAAACAAATTGATTTCTTGACATAATTAAGATGTTAATTTTAAGCATATAAAAAACAAACAATTCATACTTAATATTATTAAGCCTTATCAACAATAAAAGTTCTATTCAAACTTTCCAAGAACAGCCTTTATTTATCTTTTCGATGACAACAATGTCTTGATGGTGAAATATCTATAAGTCATCTAAAAATTAACACGTCTCTTAACGTTAAGATCGGTTCTTGGAAATTTTGAGGAAAGATACAAAAGAAAGAAAATAGGGGAAAAAAAGTGGAATGAAAGCAAAAACAAAAGAAAATAAAAATAATATTACAAGTTAATAAACTATTTTTATTTGCACCTTCAAATTCATTGAGTTTATTTTAACTCATCAATAGGAAGATTAAATAATTTAAAAATGTATACATTTTAAACTAATTTTAATTGTATTTGATTTGTCTTTATAAATTTTTGTAAAACAACTAACAAGAAATTTTCCTAATTTTTTTCCTGACAGAACTTTCTGGAGAAAAGTCCAAATTAACTTTGGAAAATTTGATGCTAAAAGTATAAAACTTGGAAAAAATTGTTTGTTTAATGTGACTTGCAATTTTACAAGTTTTTAGAATTGTTTTAACCCATTGACTTGACGTTTGTGTTTCTTTGCTTGTTTTTTGAATGTTTTTTTTTTTCACTAAAAAAACTAAAAATGAAATATGAAAAATCATATGATCCAATTGAAATTTCTATAATCCCTTTCATGATAATTAAATAAAATAATATATTTTTAAAATTTTTTATTTAAAAATATATTGTCTCAAAATTTAGATAAAAATTAAAAAGTTGATTTTTTTAGAAAAAACAAACAATAAAATATTTAATACTATTTGATACTATTCAAAACAAAAGTTCTATTCAGTATTAAGTTAAAAAAAAACAAGCCACCTTAGTGTCATGCAACTTCCAGTAAAAGGCATAAAAAGTCATTTCTGGTATGTTTATGATTTATGAACAGAATATTGGAGGGAATGAAATTACATATTGGTGGAAAGAAAAAACTGATTCCTGCATGTGTTACACGTTGAATTTTGACTTAAGACAAACATGAACTTACATGTTATATAACTATTAAGAATCATGATACTGATATTAAACAAGATCCTATAAGATTATATATATATATATATTGTATGTCTTTGCTTCTTTCAAGTACTCTCACTCTAGTTTGTAAGAAAAGCAAAGCAACCATGAGAAACTCCATACCTATGATTATTCTGTTTCCCTTAGTTTGCTCTCTCCTCCATCACTTAATCTTGTAAAATCTAAACACTTTGGGGTTTGTAAATGTGAAAGAGAAACATGCCCTTCTAAGATTCAAACAAGCTCTCTTTGACCCTGCCAACCGCCTCTCGTCTTGGTCTATGGATGAAGATTGTTGTAGATGGGAAGCAGTCCGCTGCAACAATGTCACAGGCCAAGTGGTTGCGCTCCATCTCGGTAATTCATATGTGGACTCTGACTATACGAATTTCATATTGGGAGGTGAGATTAGCCCTGCCTTGCTTGAATTAGAATTTTTAAGTTACTTGAACTTGAGTCGGAATGGTTTTGGAGGTAGACCAATTCCAAGTTTCCTGGGTTCCATGGGGAGTTTGAGACATCTTGACCTCTGCTGTGCTGGATTTGGTGGAGTAGTTCCTCATCAGCTTGGAAATCTTTCCACCCTCCGTCACTTGGATCTGAGATTTAACGATGGGCTGTATGTTGAGAACCTTGATTGGATTTCTCATCTTTCTTTTTTAAAGTACCTAGACCTGGGTTGGGTCGACCTTCACAGGGAAGTCCATTGGCTTGAATCCATGTCTATGATCCCTTCTCTTTCAGAGTTGTATTTGTCCGGTTGCAGACTTGATAAAAACATGGTTTCATCTCTCGGGTATGCCAAATTGGTTGTTTAATCTCACTAGTCTTACAATTTTATTTCTATCAGACAATCAATTCAAGGGGCAGATTCCAGAGTCTTTTGTACAGCTAAAATATCTAGAATATCTTTATCTTGGCTTCAATTCCTTTCATGGCCCTATTCCTACATCCATAGGAAACTTATCATCCTTGAGGTATTTGTTTATTGAAGAGAATCCGTTGATCAATGGCACTCTTCCAACGAGTCTGGGGCTTCTATCCAATTTGGAACACTTACTAGTAGGAGGGACTTCCTTGACAGGGAACATATCAGAAGTGCCTTTTACAACACTCTCAAAATTGAGGGCCTTATCGATATATGAAACATCTTTATCTTTCCCTGTGAACTCCAATTGACCTCTCCCATTCCCACATAGAGTATCTAAATAATTCCTACAAAATTGGGTCTGAAATTTCCTGCATGGCTAAAGACACAAAGTCTTTCTATCTATCCCCTTTTCTAGTTCTGGAATTGTAATACTACTCCAGCTGGTTCTGGAAGTGGGCTTCATCCCATCCAAGAGATCCATTTCTTTGATAACCAGATATTCAGACTTATCCCAAGTAGTACTAAATAATACTGTCCTTGATTTGAGTTCTAATCGCTTCTCTGGTCAGTTGCCACTTCTGTCTTCGAATGTTGTTGTGTTGAATATTGCTAACAATTCATTTTTTATAGATTTCCTATTTGGTTTAAAGATAGAAAGAAGCAAATTGGAGGTCCTTGACAGACAATAATGCTTTATCAGGAACTTCTTCTGAATTGTTGATGACAACATCCCTTGCCTGTATAACCCTGAAGCACCATTCATCAGGTGAAATCCTGATTCCATGGTCTTTAATAACTTAAAGCATTCAGCTTCTATGCTTAAAAAAATTCCTTTCATGAGCACATACCTTCATCAATACAGAACTGCAAGGTTTTGGGCTGATAATCATGGATGTCAAATTTTCTGGGATTATACCTGGTGGATTTTGAGAGAGATGAATTCTTAATGGTTATCGACTTAAAATCCAATAAATTCATGGGCGATATCCCCACAACATACAACTTTCTTATCTTAGAGTGTTGGATCTTGCCAATAAATAGTCTGTCAGGAAAATACCCAAGTGCTTGTATCAATATCAATAGCATGACTGCAAGACCCATTAGTTAAGACTTTAATGCCTGGAAGTTACATTTATGTTTAAGTGAATTTGACATGAGAGTTCAATCTGAACATAAAGGGCTAGATCTAGAGTACAAGAAGATTCTTCGATATGTTAGGATGATAGGACCTTTCAGTAACAATTTTAGGCCAACTCTTAGCTGAAATCTTTTTAGTCTTTCAGACTGCACTTAAACTTGTCCTCAGCCAATCACTTAACGGGAATGATATCAGTGAATTGAGGCATGGAAGACTAACTAGGATCTCTCAAGAAACAATCTTTTCAGGCAAATTTTCAAACCATTTGCCATCTAACTTTCTGGTGATTTTAATTGTCATACAACAACCTTTCGAAGAATTCCACTAGCAATAGATTTCCAAACCTTCATAGTCCACTTTCTTCTTTGGAAATGCTGAGCGTGGAGCCCCTCTTTCAAAATTGCCCAGAATATGAAGAAGAAGAGTAATTCAGCTGACCATTGGTAGAGAAACAGAGAATTTCCAGAAATCGCATGGTTTTGACGTAGCATGGGATCAGGATTCTTTGTGGGGCTTTGGGGAGTCTGTGGATGTCTCTTTTTCAACAAAGCATGGAGGCATGCCTATTTCCAGTATCTTGATGACATCAAAGACTCGGCATATGTGGCTATTGTAATAAAATTGAAGTGGCTCCACCAAAAGTTAAGAATATACAATGTTGGTAATGGAAAGACCATATGATTACCTTTCTATAAAATTTCATTTACTAAAGTTAATTTTTCAGAAGGATCATTTGTTCTTAATGTTTCTGCAGAGGTTGTATGAAATTTTGGAATCATTGACTTACCCTTTTGCTCCATTCTCAATTTCATCCTTGTTGTGGAACTTATCTTCCTAGTTAGGATTTTAGGTGTTAATCACAATCATATATTGACATGTTTTCCAAATCTATTGACTCGTTTTATTTTTTGGTCAAATTCGTTTCAGGATGATCACCAAGGGAGTGTATCAGTCTATGGCATGGCCAAAGAGTGAGTGTGCACTAGTCTATATGTTTGAGGTTATGTTTGTGTTGTAGTTTTTTATGTAGTCTTGTAAAATGGGTTCAAATTTCCAGGTCTGGAATTGTGGACAAAGCTCTAAGGTATAATTTATAAATAAAATTATGAAATAATTGAAAGGACAGTAAAATGGAAAGATCGAGGTTATAACTATTTCCAGGGATTTTTTTGTCTTTTATGATGTTTTTTGTACCTCTTTTTGCAATTTAAAGAAAAAGGTTACCACATTTTATCTTTTTATTAATTTATTCCTTAAAAAATGATTGTTTCATATAGATTTGGGTTTTATATTGTTTTTCATGATTCCGTCATCTTGTTGCGGTATCGGCTTAAGGTCGTCTTATTACAACGCTGCTTTTCACTGCCTTATTACGCCTTTTTATTTCCACAGGCAGCTGAGTCTCTAAACTGGATAAAATATATTTAATCAAACAAAGACAAAAAATCAAATAAGTATTTTAGTCACCATAGTATTATCAAATTTGTATGTTTTAAGTCAATTTATTATGTTATTAACTTGGATATTGTTTTATCTTTTATGGTTTTTAATGAATTTAAGTGCTTTCATCAATGACACTGTTCGAATCAATAAAAATATTTTCTTTAAAAAAAAATAAAGATATTGGGCGACAAATAACTTTTGTGATTATTAATTCCCATACTGCTATCCTAAAAAATAACATGAAAAGGTATTAATAATAACTGGGAGACAACCAAAGAAAATAAAAATGACAAACCAAACATGGACTGTTGTAGATTTTAATAGATTTTTAAAGACCTTGTAGAATTTGTAAATTTATTGACAACTTTCATAAAGTTTAATTTTAACCGACTTTTATAAAAATTCGATGCATAAAACATACATTTTAAAATATAATAAAATTAAATATTGGTTTAAAATATTTTACAATTTCAATCTTTTTTTTAAATGATAATACAAGACTTGGCATCATCAACTTCCACCACCAAGCCCAAAATTTGTCTGAATTTAGTGTTGTTTGTGTTCCTTTTTTTTTTTTTTAAAAAAAGAACCAAATATGTTCTCCGCGCATTCAGCACTGTAACCGAACAGGCTCATAGTCTCCAAGTTTGCCATCCCTTAACCAAATGCAGTAAAACTATCATGCTTGAATGTTTCATTCACAAATAAAATTCATGACTTTTGCAAAAATTACTTCCCTTCACTTCAATAAATCATTGTCCCTTGTAGCTCCAGTGGTTCCAGAATTTAGACAGGCAGTTGGGAGACAAACTAAAGAAAATAAAAATGACAAAAACAAACATGGGATAGAGGATGAAGTTTCTATCAGAACATGGAGAATGATTAGTACAGTTTTGGCAGTACTTTCATCATCAGATATGGAGATGGGTCCAAGGTTTTTTCTGCAAAAGGGAAATATCAAAAAGAATATGATAAAGAAAGAAAAGAAGAGAAAGAAATCCAAGCAATTTTTCGTGGAGGGAACATTCACATTCGCATTCCTTTTTTATAGACTAAAAACCCTTAAAAAAACAAATTCTCACCAAAAACTTTAGCATAGAATTGTAGAATGGATTTGCACTTCAGCTGGATCAAAATTGAAGCTTCATTTCATACCTACAAATAATGGCAATCACAAAATCTTCCATCCAAAATCTCACTAAGTAGCCAGGTGATAGGAATCCAAGGCTTCAACATCCGAACCGTAGATGAACCCTTTGCCTGAAGTTAACAGGATGAAAGTGATGATTCGAGGCTTTTCTCAGACCAAGTCCTTGTTCTCACTCAAGCTGGCTTCTCAATTATTTGATCCATAACCTTGAGATTGTTAATCAACACTTGAAATAATGTTCTATGCTATGTAAATCAAGAAAAATATATTCATTCCCATAGCCATAGTAGCAGTCATGGACTTCCAACATTCCAGTCTTTGCCAACTTCCAAATTCCTTGTGTCTCCATGTTGCATATCATACAAGTTTTTTTGCAGCCAGAAAGGAGGTTTAAGGTTGGTGGAATCCAATCGTAACTACCCAGAAATCATATCGGTTGGTGGTTACAGTACCAGAAAACTAGTATATAAGTTCCAAAACAGTTAGGTCCTACCCACCTCCACTTCCTTCATGGTGATGGAAGCCCTTAGGTACTGAACCACATTCTTCAAAAACCCTACCCTTCAATCAAGTGCAGCAAACCCGTTGCTGAATGATTCCTATTACAGAATCCACCTCTTCTCTTTGGTTAAAAAAACTTGCTTTTGAAGAGAGTATCTTACTGGTAATTCGATACCAGAGGGGAAAATGAGGTTTGGAAGGACACATGTAAGGAAATCATGCATCGAAATTTTAACCTATACAAATTTGTGGAGAAACAAGAAGTTAGGACAGGATATGGGATTTGACAGCAAAATATATTACTGTAGGGATTGGGGTTGATTATAGGGAGTTGCAAACAAAATCAAAGGATGCGTGATTTTCTTTATAATAAAAAAGCTAAGGTTTTATTCACAATATCAAATCAGATTCTAATATAAGAGAATTTTAAGAACAGAAGAACTTAAACTTCATACTCGAATAAATGTTAAATCTATAGCAAATCCGAATCACAAATAAATCCTAGCCAAAAAGACTGAAATCCCCAATGACACACCTACAATAATGAAAAAATGAACATTGGCATGGTTGGCACTACTAGCACACCACTGGAAGAACCTACTACTGCAGAACTTGCATTTCTTGAGTTTAATAATGAAGAACACACTGCATTTTTTTATATAAAAAATAGTCGCTTCTATTTACATTCTAAAAAGTAAATACCATGAACAAAGCAATGATCAACCTAAAAATACCACAAGAACGCCCGTCCAAAAAGGCTTCTTGACCATCCTGAGGGGGTTTCCTAACCAAAGAGCTATACCATCAACAAACATTGTATGTTTAAAATTTCTAAATGCTTTGACATTCAATATGAAAGGGTCTAACAATGAACTCATTCAGCATTAACGCCAAGACCTCGATTCCTTTAGAGGTTCTAAAGCATCCCTCCAAATTCATCAAGCTGTAAGAAGAGAAGCAGCCTCCCAGATGTATCTCCTCTACTCAGCAATGGACTTCTATGTCAACTCAGCAGCAGTTCCTTCATCATGAGGAGAGGAGGACCCAATAAACAAGAAAATAGCAAAGATCAAGGAACATAAGTTCCTAGGCATTGTAAAATGCACAAAGGCTAGGAACAGAACCCTCATCCTCTTAGCAAACAAAACACTAGTCACTAAGAAACATCTCTCCTTTTCATATGATCGATAGCAAATTGACAAAGGAGGTCACTCAATGGAGCCATGAGAGACCTACGTCCCTTATCTGTGAACAACCTTCCCCACTCCACATGGAAACAGATTTTTAAAGAATGACCTAGACCAACAATCACCACGATCGAAAATAGAGTAAAATGTGACTTCAATTCCGGGTCCGACTACCCATCAACCTACGGAACAGGCTACGCTGCCAATTCACGCCACTTCAGAAAATTCCAGCAGTCTCCTTTGGTACGGTTCTACCCAAATAATACAACACTCGCATAAACTGGTCTCAAACAAATTCAATATAACGGTCTATGATTAAAACGGCCACTTAGGCTCATAAACCAATACTCAAGAATAACGTATATATAAATATCCATAACTATCCAACCATAGTTCAAGAGTTCAAAGTTACTTTATACAACACATATATTAAAAATTGTGAGAATTTTAACAGCATGTAATACATCATAACCCAAAGCCACAATCCCGCCTTTCTTCTAAACTCGCCTTCTGTGACGAAACATTCCTGCACGCTCCCGTACTCCGTAAAATAAAGATCCTCGACAGTATTAATGCTCAAGAGTGGAATCACTCCCTATGGGCCACTTCCACCTAAGTGCAAGCAATGCTCCAAAATAAACACACATCCAAGCAACGCATGATCCTACTTGAATGTCTAACTGATCATCTCATACCCGAGTCCTCATCGACTCCCTCACACTCGCCTAAGCCTCGTATGAGAATTATTATGTTTATTTGTTTGTGGACAACCCTCCGATGTGTATATATCAATTGGGCCGTCTCCGACGATTGATATAATTCTACGGACTAAATTCCCTCCGATCATTTTGCCTTAGACAACCCAAACCATTCACTCTGGGATCACCCTCACGACTCACCCTATCATCCTAGTATGTTCCCAAAGGTATAATAATGCATGACGCCAATTCCATTACAGTCTATGTCACATATAAATATATAAAACATGTGCATATATTCATAAAATTCAATCACACAATCATGTTATGTAATTATGCATTTCATCACATCAAACAGTCATACTGCCACGTATCAAACACGCAGCAATTCGACTCAATCACTCGACCAAACATTTTCATATACAAAAATACATTTTGCGAACACTATTCTCTGAATAGTGAAACCCTCGCTACTATTCCCGAAAATCACCAATCATAGTTCACTCGGCGAACCCGGTTTCAAGCGTCATTCCCACTTTTCACATCAAGCGCATACATTAACACAATACGATTTCACAATAAGCAACCTAAATCAGCCCGCTGGCCACGACCGACATTTTTTGATTCACAAATTAATACCTGTCCCAAGTTTTTGATCCCGATCAAACGGCTGCTCAAGGCCCTGCCTAACCGAAACATCAAAAAACACTTAAATAAAGTAAACCCAGCAGTGCGTGAGAGAAACTCCCTACCCCACCTGAGTTTGTCTAAACTCCCAAATCTCAGACCACGCGAAGTTCCTCTCCGCGTAGCGCCTTCCTTCTCGTCCCCGACGACCGACTCATTCTGATCACTCAAGAAATCTGCAGAGAAGCTCGCAGGCTCTCTCTTAAAACAAACTAAAACGGCCACTGGATCTAATAATCTCCTCTCCCACATTTTTTTTTTGCTTCTCTTTCTATAGAGACAAACACTAGTTGTAGTTTTTGTCTTTTCTAACTTAAACAATTTCAAACGACCATTTTGTCATTCTTTTCCCCGCCAGTATCTCGACACTATCTCGCCGTCCATTTTCATCATTTCTCTACTCACTTACCATAAGACATGAAAGATTGTTATACGCGAATACTTTCGTCAGACGTAGTAAATCGTTACAAGACCGAACCGACGCTAAAAACGCGGTCAACCCGACCGTCCCGACCGACCTAAATTGGACGTGCTACCTAGATTTCAAGCACGATTCCAACTAAACTGCTTTCATTATCCGAGATCTAGAGAATAAATTTTGGATTTAACCGAAATTACAATTCTCAGAACCGAAATTACGATTTTTAATATCGTAATCAATTTCTGGTCTTACATTCTCCCCTCTTGTGCTGGGGAATTTCGTCCCGAAATTCAGACAATTATAATCACTCACATGCATACGTAACGCGCACTTCAATTACGATGAACAAATATTTAAATCTTAAACCACAAACCACGACTCCTTCATCCCTAAACAAGAAGGGATAGGTGGCCCGCATCGTGTCCTGCGCCTCCCACGCGACCCTCCACCCATAAATACTTCCATAATACCCCCTCACTGGGCTCACCTACTCAAGGCCGCAAAACCCGATCACGACTATCCAAAATACACACCGCCTCCTCCCCAGCCCCATCCTTCGTCAACTCAATCCGTCCCTCAATCCACCACATGAGTCGGATCCGAGTATACTTCCTGAGTATCGGAGACGTGAACACCCTACGGATGACTCGATATGCCTTCAAGCAGAACGCCTAACTCCAGACAAAGAATAAATGCCTACCCTCTGTATATATCCTCGAAGCCCAATGAACTCCTACGATAACTTCCTGCCGTCGAACCCCGACCACTCCCTCCCTTGTGCATCACCTTCCAAGAAACGTGATCCCCAACTCCGAACCATATCGACGTCGCACATCCATAACTTTCCGCTCGACTCCGAGCCGCGAGAAGACACTCCACGATCAAGCCCCACCCTTCCTCGGTTGCGTCTCTATCTATCGTGACCAGCGACGAGCTCTCTCCCAATCTCTACCCAACTTAACTACGATCTGCACTGGCCTCCCATACAATGCTCACATTAGCAGGCCATTTGTATACTAAATTTCAGAATCAGTTGTCAGAGGGCTTAATTCCACTATGGCACTGCTCCTCTACCCTTAGGACCCAAGACGTATGCCCGCAGCTGTCTCTAACTCCAGATATAGTCCACACAACCCGTAACCCACACAATCCTTACTTTCATACAGAAACGCCACCTTCCTGGGCGTTTCCACACCACGACAATCCAACCCGACCGTCAACTCCAAATTCCATGTCACGAATGACTTCCATATACCGAGCCTCGCGCTCAACAACACCCAATGCAATTACCAAAGCGCATCCACCCGAGTCACTCGAATTCTATCACCTAATCCCAAGCCCACGTGATAACCGACCGTGTTTTCATCTCGACATAACTCTTCGCTTACACTTCGAGCCTCTTACATTTCTCGACCGTACCATGAGTCTTCACTGACGTAGCCCCAAAGACAAAATCCTCAAACTCCACACTCACCAAGAGTGGCGACGACCACACTGTGCAACCCACACCCGACTCGACACATGCCATCTGCAGGCACACGAACGCACTAATGCCATATTGTGACACCCAATCCCAAGGTCCACCATGGCGTAATCTCAAAGACTTCACTCATAATCCCGACCTATCGTGTCAACTCTCACCTACATCCTGTGGAAGAACATCTATTCCCGGCTTCTCTAAAGCCTTAACCTCTAAGCCTAAAACTAAGGTCGTGGTTTGGCGATAAACTCAACAAGGTCTCAATTACTAACAACCCGATGGTCGCCAACTCATCCATGTCAAGCCCGACATCAATAACTCAATGTGTCTACCACCTAAGGCCCACCACGCTCAGTCAGGTAACTCCTGATCCGTCTCTGACTCACCCACACTATGGCCCCTCTAAATTTATTCAGGCTCGAGTGTCAGATAGCACCCCTTCGAACCGAAATCGTTCCTTCCGACCGCATCTGTGCCAGCGAGGAATGGAACCGTATACTCTCCCCGTTTCTACGCCTAATCCGGATCGCAATGTCCCAAAAGTCTTGTGGATCCTTTGTCTCCTGGCAATCCTGCCTCATATGCCCAATTCCTACCTCTCGTCCCTAAGCTCGTGTGAAGCAAGTCTCTACCTCTTCCCTAAACTGAACATCCTCCTCTTGCTAGCCAACACCCGCATCCCGGCTCCGGCACTTCGATCTCTCTCTCTACTATCGTGTGGTCAACCCAACCACTGAGTCCATGTCCCAGAGGGCGAAGTCCTAATGATCCCGCCCCGACGGACAACTTCAAACCCATTCTCGACCCCTCAGGGACACCCAAATTAACTCAAGAAACTACGATCTCGAAGATTGGACATTCTGGCCTCCCAACTCATCACGGCCTCAACCTTCCTGGGTCAACTCCGACACGCCCGATGCCGACACCACGTGTCCTAAAAATCTCACCCTTTAAGCCAAACTCGGTGACTTATCGACCGCGCATACAACCGATGGTCTCTCAACAACTCGTAAACGATCCTCAAGTGATACTATGCCCCCACTGACCCGGGAGTGTATCAAGATGTCATCCACGGCGACTCACGACAAACCGATCAAACAGGTTGGGTATCCTGGCACGAGATCCATGAATGCCGGGCCGGCGCATTCGCCAATCCAAAGGGCATCACCAATAACTTAGCGCCCATAACGCCAAGCCCTAAACGCCGCCTAAGGATATCCGTTTCCAACCTCAACCTGATGGCAGCCGCATGTAAGGTCCATCTCGAGTGCACTCCGCATCTCTCCAATCGACAAACAAATCGCCAATCCCTGCACGGGTACCAATTCGATCGTGAACCCCCGCTCAACCTGTCTCAGGCCACGTACGAAGGGTCTCATCTCTTCTTCTTGCAAACAACCGAGCGCCCCATGGTGAAGTGCGTTTGGCCCCATGTAAACCTCCTCAGTCTACGAGCTCAGAATCGGACTTTTGAGTTCCCCTGCACCAACCGGTGCCATCCTAAGTGGAGTCACAGAGACGGGTAGCGACTGGGGGTGTAACTCGAACAAGTCTACGACCCTACGAGGTAGGTCCGTGCAATTTCTATCCGGAAAACATCCACATATTCGCACACCACTGATAGATCTAAGTCCTGTCCCTCTCTTCATCCTCTAAGGTAAGGCTCGCTACCTAACCCGCTAATCCAGTCTCGACACTTCGACTCGTATATTTTTCCGGGGAAAATGTCATGTCATTCTTAAAATTATACGAGTACCGCCCCCAGATAGCGCAGAACCTTCCACGTCACAATCGATAATCGACCTGTAGTTCGTCACCAATCCATCCTGGGGATGACATCGAACTCTACACGTCCACGATCCTCAGTCCAATCGCGAGTGTAGCCCCCGAGATCTCCAACTCGCAACCTCGACATATCATCCCTGCCCCGCCCCTAATCTCTGCGGAGAACTCACCTACAAAGGTTCTCCTATGGTCTCTGGGGAGGTCCCGCCCATTTCCACCGTGATTTCCGCCTCACTCTCTAAATTGAACGCAGCCTATTCAGTTCTGCAGTGCTGGGGAGGTAATCTCCATGCCTCAACACTTTCTCATTCTGTACGAACCAATGGTCCGTCACCATCGGATCTCCCTCCTCCCGCGCCGCCTGGAGCACACGCGCCCCTAAACCTCCTGAGGTTACTAAGACTCCCGACTACCCGCTATAATAGTCTCCAGGCGATAGCAAATCGTAACACCTACACCAAAGAAAGGCCCGGCCGATCGACACGGCGGCCTGGCCAAACGGTCTACGCCCCGACCAGCACTCGGACGGCCCTCTACCCGTCCCTGGCCGCCATCTACACAATTAACATGGCATTTAGTCCCACTACGTGATTCTGCAAGGCATAAACACAAATTCAGACACTAATCATACACATAAATCGTTGTATACACATTGTCCTCAGATTGCAATGCAAGACACCCAATTTGCATTTAAAACATTGTTTTCAACAAAAATTACTTTTCGAAAATTTCATTTTTGAAAATTTTATTTATTTATTTTTTTATTATTATTTTTTATTTTAAAAAAATTCGAATTTTTTTATGGATGAATGCTCGCTCACGAACCCGCTCAACAACACGTTCCAAAATCGACTCGCGAACAAAGATCGAGTCCAAAAATCGAGTCACAAAGTGAGTTAAAGTGCACCAAACACCCATACTACACGGGAATCCCCATTATACTTTAATCCTCCCACAACATATGGGCATCCCCATGCTACATAAGAATCCCCATGTTATTTAAGAATTCCCATGCTGCAATAATAATCCCCATACTCATGTTAACTCTCTATACTATATGTTAATCCTCATGTTAAGTAAAATCCTCTATATTATATAAAAATCTCACAATATGTTTAAAATTTATTGCTCTAGTTTTGTATTAATTTAAAACTCCTAAAATTTTCAAACACATCACTGTTTTCCTATGTGCTAATTACTAAGCACACAAACAATCATAATACATAACATGGTATACACAATCTATTCATGTTACATGCACACCATTCACACAACACCATCAATTCACATGATCACACACAAAACACATGCAGTGTTCTAGTTTTGTCCCGTGCCTTTCCTAAGTAATCTCATACCTAAACCTAACATCGAACCACCCCAAGTGGTGATGTTCTTACACGACTATAGCCTAAGCCCAAACCCTTAAACCCTAGGTATTCATATACCTAAGCTATCTACATCAAACCACCCATGTGGCACTTACACCCAACCCGAGCTCCCAGTATTTCAGATACCTGCCTCCGATACCAAGCCGCGACGCCCCAAACTCCGGGGTCCGTCGACCACCCACAACCCGTGAATACAAGTGATGCCTAGTTACCCGACGCCACTTCAAAAATTCCGTAGTCTCCCTTGTAATGTGAGCTCTACCCAAATACAACACCCGCATAAAACTCCGTCCCAAACAAATTAAATATAAATGTCTATGATTAAAATCCGCCTACTCGCTCATAAACCAATACTCATAACAATGTATATATATATCCAACTATCTAACCATAGTTCAAGAGCTCAAAGCCATTTATACAAACACATATATTAAAATTGTGGTAATTTCTAATACATGCATTACATCATAACCCAAAGCCACAATCCCGCTTTCTAAACTCCGCCCCTGTGACGAGCCGTCCCTCGCACGCTCCCCCGTACCGTAAAATAAGATCCTCGAGCCAGCACAGCTAACGTCGTGAGCTTAATCACCCTGCTGGCCACTCTCCACCTAACAAGCAGCCGCGAACGCCCGTAAATAAACACATTCAAGAAAATGCACTGATCTTACTAACGCCTAACTGATCATTCAGACCCAGCCCTCATCGACTCCTCACACCTCACTGCCCCCTCAGATGAGAACTATTACGTTTATTCGCTTCGCGACAACCCTCACGCAGATATATCAACTGGGTCCGTCTCCGACGACGACATTACGGCTGACCACTCCGACGATATCAATCGCTGCCTCCCGACGATTGATACTATTTAATAATTGTCCGATCATTTTTTAGCCTTAAGAACCTAAACCATTCACTCACTTCACCCTCACGCACTCACTCCTATCATCCCAGGTGTCCCAGCCAGATATACGAATGACGACGCCAATTCCATTACATAGCTTCATGTCACATGTAAATATATAAACATGCATATATTCACAAAAATTAATCACACAATCACAAGTATGTAATTACTTATTTCATCACATCAAAATTACCACATTAAGAATGATCAAACACTGTTGAATCTGACTTCGAATCACTAATTAAATACATTTTCTTCACATTAAAATATATTTTAGAACACTATTCTTGAATAGTGAAACCCTACATTATTCCCTAAAAATTACCAATCATAGTTCACTAAGGGAACCCTGCAGCCACTTAATATTCCTACTTTTCACATCAGGCGCATACATTAACACAGATTTCACACAAAACCCAATCAGCCCGTCAATGGTCACTACTGGACATTTTTGGATTCAATAAATTAAACAATTCAATGCCGACCGATCAAACGGTCGCTCATGTCAAGCCAACCAAACATTGAAAATTACAACAAAGTAAACCCAAATAAGTGGTAACCCCTACCTCACTGAAATACTCGCCTAAACTCACAACCGGCACTCCACGCCGAAGCCCTCTCCGCTGCAGGTACTCTTCCCTTCTCGTCTCCGACGATCACCTGGCCTGATCATGGTAAATCTGTAGAGAAGTCGAGGTTCTCTCTAAACAAAACGAAACGCCACCGATTCCACAATCTCCTCCCACAAATTTTGCTTCTTCTTATGGTAGGGAAACAAACACTATTTGGCGTTCATTTTTTCTAACTTAAGAATTTCAAAATCTAATTATTTTGTCATTCTTTTCCCACACATTCTAAGACTATCTCATTGGCCCATTTTCTTATCATTTCTCTACTCTACGCTACCACACATGAGTACTTGTTATATGTGACTTTCGTCAAGATCGAAAATCGCTTTAACGCACCCGAACCGCGACGCTCGAAAAACGTTGGCCAACCCAAATCGCCCCGACCTACTTAAATTTGACTACAGCTGATTTACGAAACGATTCCAACTACAACCGCTTTGGCCATCCGAGATCTAGAGAATAATTTCGATTTTTGAAACTCGAAATTACAATTTTGTAACCGAAATACATTTTCGCTTTTTTCAAATCAATTTCTGCCTTACAAAAAGTCGCATGAAGGATTCAACAATGCACTTAAAATCCAATAAGTTCATTTGAAACATTCCTCCACAAATATGCCAACTTCTCATGATTTCCCATTTCATTTCTCATTTCAAAAACTTGTAAATCGTATCTTCCTGAATATCTCAAATGATGACAAAGCCACAAAAGTCACACCATGGAAAAAAAAAAAAAAAAAAAAAAAAAAAAGAACAATAAAACACCATCTGCCATTATTTTCAACTGTCAATTTCGAATAGTTATTGTTGGTGCAAGAACACGACCTCTTTCAGATGCAAGAAATTTCCAGAACAGAGAAGAGACACAGAGAAGAAAAAATTTCTTTATTCAGGCTTTTCTACAAGCACCTTACGTGCAACAGGACTTCAAAACAGTACTCTGTCTGTCTCTATTACAGCAGACCCTTCTCCATACACAGAGAAGAAATATCCTTTCTTCCCCTACACAGCAAAAACACACACACGGATTCTACTACATAGCCTTCCTTTTGAACTCTACAGAAGTCAGAACCCAAGAAAATCTAGGGCTCTTTCAACAACTTACTAATGGTTGTAACTAAGTCTAACCAACCTTATCAAAGCTTTTTAAGCTGGAAGCTAACTTGGTTCACAAGGATAGAACTAAAGACGAGCCAAAATCCTCACTGTTATGAATTTGATCTAAAACATCTGATTTTTTCTATTCAAAAACTCGAAGGTATGATTTATAAATAATGTATTAAATAAAATTAAGAAGAATTGAAAGGAAAGTAAAATGGAAAGATGGAGGAAGCGGTGACTTACTTCTCGAGAAAGAAGGCGAGGAGAGAGAGGACGAGAATGGTGATGTATATTTGGTTCTGAGGAGATAAATAAATTCGAGCAAAACTAAGAATATTGCAAGGAAGGTTTTGTTTAGAGCGAGAAAGTGGTATGGTTTGCTTTTATCAAATTAAAACCCACCTCTACGGCTCTACCTTTCTCATCATCACCTCCATTGGTCTCGGCTCGGCTTACTTCTTCTTCTTCATCCTCATCCCTCTGCACATGGACGTATTTAATAGAAAAAATAAATAGTTAAATATTTTTAACTTTAACAACAGTAACTTTAACTTTAATAGAGATACTTGTTTGTTTCATATAAAGTTTTTAGCCAACTTGTGTTCCCATTGATATATTAATAGTTTGAATTAATAAATTATTTGTAAAATTTCTTAACTTCTAGAACTTTTTAATTTCTAAAATCTTCAAATTTTTATAAGTTTTCAAAACTTTAATTGCTAAAATCCTGAAATCTTTCAATTGTTGAAACTTCAATTCCTATAATTTCTAGAATTTCTAATTTTAAAACATAAAATAAAGTGTTTTCAAAAAATATTTAATTATTTTACATTATTGGGTTTTTTTCAAAATAATGCAAATGTTTAGAATGATTAAAAGTAATTACACATGGGAACATATATTTTAAAATATAATAAAATTAAATATTGGTTTAAAATGTTATTTTAAAGTAAATTCTGTTTTTAATCATTCTTAATCTTATATAAATTTTAAAATAATTATGTTCACTAATGTGCTATAAAACCATGTTCTAAAAATCGTAAATTTCAAACAAATTATTAAAACTTTTTTTCAAAAAGAAAAAATAATAACCAACAAGTTTAAATTCTTAACAAATGTCAGTTTCATACAATTTTTCTTCAAGTCGTATAGTTTCTCTTGACGGTTAGCTTTGCTTATTTACGTAATCATCTACTACTTCACGAATCAAAGTCATTTCAAATCTTTATGGAAAACGCATGAGTAATTTCGCTGCAGTATTTATAAAATACTTTTATCGTAAAATTCACTGTACTAATTAAAAGTCTAAAAACCTGGAAATCTATGGCTTTTTTAATATTAGTATGCTTTTATAGAAACTATAAAAGTTGCAATTGAATACAACTTACTTATACTCTTGTGCCTTAAAAATCATTATCGAATACATCACATCTCAGTCTTAGAAGTCGTAATTCCTTGACTTTGTAATTCCATAAAGTCATTAATTTTACTAATCAAATACACCCCCCTAAAAATCAGGCCAAAAATGGCTAGTCTACCAAGCTCAACTCATATTGTCAGCTCTAATTACAAAGCAAAACTTTGTGGTTTAAAAGGAAGCATCAACACCTCCTCAATGTGGCACAAGCAATGCTCTTCCAGTCTCGAGCTCCACTCCATTTATGGTATGAAGAATCAATCACCATATGAAGCTCTATTTGTGAAGTAATTTTTTATTTATTTATATATCTATTCACTTTGCAATACATCATGCACATGCTCCTTATAAATCTCATCTCCATTAACTCGAATCCTTAAAATTCGCTCTTCTTCTACGCCTAATTGTTTTTAAATATTTCCAACCATGTTAGGCTTGTGTTTTTTCTAGGATATCCACTTGGAGTCAAGGGTTATCGCTTATATAATCTATTTACCAAAGGGATTTTTATATCCCGTGACATTACCTTTCTTGAGAAGATATTTCCCTTCCATTCTTCATGTTCCACATTTACCTTGTTAAATGACTAACTCACTGAAGTTCTCGTTCAGAAGATTTGTCTAATATGAATATCATGCATTTAATAACCTTCGGCCAAATAGCCTCTTAGGGCAAAGACACAACCCCACAACCATTACTAAAGGAAAACCAAAGTACGGCAACTACTACTCGAGGTAAATTTCTGACTTACTGGCCCAACGACCCGACAATCGAACGCACATTTTTCTCCATTTTCCTCTTTATTTCTTTCCTTTCTCTCATTTTTCTTTTTCCTTCTCATTTCCTTTATGCTCCTCCCTTACTCTACGAATTGGCCTCCCATTTTATAGGCATGTCCAATGGCATGCATGTGGACACATGGCTTATCATTTGTCACACATGCATTTGCCCTTTCCATGCCTCAGACACCCGATACTCGCTGCCGGAAGAAATGCGCGGGAATTCGACTATCTCAGACTTAACTAAATTTGCATGGGTAACTAGATTTCACATAAAATCATCTACATCCGCTGTCATCCGAGATCTAGAAAATTCAAGCGTTTTCAACCCTGTGATCGTGAGCTAGCAAGTTCACCGTGCTCGTCTCTATTTTTTGAAAAAGTTCAAATTTACCCAGGTTTTACAGTTTAGCCTTCCATCTTACAAGAGATTAAAAAACCCTAACCCCTCTATTTTTTCCTCCAAAACTACTACTGGCCTCTCCCTTATCTGTTTTTCTTCTTTTGCCGTCATACCTTGATTTCTTAGATTTTTCTTTTTTTATTATTGGATTTATTTCAAACTACGGGCATAGCCTATCGGGGTCCGTGCCACTAATGGGCGGACCCAACACCTTTATATGAAATTCGTTTAGAGTTAATTGGGAAGGATCTTGGGCTTTTGTTTCGCCGCGCTTATAGTTTCCTAGCTAAAATAAATGAATAAATAAGAATGTTTGTTTAAGGAATGACCTTAAAATCATGTCATTTCATGTATGCAAGGGATTATGTGCAAGATTAAGCCAAGAGAGAAGGAGAAGAGATGGTACCATTACTTATAGCAAAGATGATGTCTCGGCCAGGTTTCTATCTATGTAATTAATTAATTAATAATAATCTCTTTTAGGCACTGCTGTTCTATCAAATAATGAATTGAGTGTTGATGCATTTGTACCCCTTTTTTAATTCTCTCTCTCTATAAAGATTGGAAATGAGCGTCATTTTTAATCTTGTCTGGTCCAAGTTACTAAGTTTGTTGGTTGCAATTACTAATTTGAATTAGGTAACAAAATTTAACTATGAATGTGATTCATTTAAATGATTGAGATGATACTTTTTAATGGGATGAAAAACAATGACTACAAAATTTATGTTATAAAGATTACAAATAAGGAAAATAAATAAATCATCGACACCCCACCTGGCCATATCAAGTGTCATTCGCCTGGTGATGCACTGTCAATCATTTCCGGGTCCATCCCCATTAATGGTCAAGCATAACGTCAACCTTTTCTAGGAGAAAGATTTCTCCACATTGCCACCACATCTCATATCCCCATATTCGTGATGGATGAGAATCGTCGCCAGATCTTGGCCAATGAAATTGGTTTCCATCAACCAATGAAATCCACCCGATGATCAACTTTACCGCTATAAATAGCTTCGAGGAACATAAATCAAATGAGACCCCAGAGATTAGAAAGAGTTCCAGCAGATCATTCTTCAATCAATAAGAGTTTAAAATGATAAGCTATGAAATAAATTTCCTGCTTATCATAATTCAGTAGAGCAGAGAAAAACATAGTACTTCCCAGAGAGAGTATTGAGAGGATTATGAGCATATCCTGGGTATGTGACATCTTGTACCAGCTTCATCTCATAGTAGATTATTTTCTAGGATTTGCCTCGTAGAGGTTTCCCTCATTCTGAGGGTTTTACCACGTTATATCGGGTGTCATTATTGTCTTCCCTTCTTTTTCTCCGAAGATTGGCTTAGCCATCCATCTACACTTTCATTTCCCGAAAGTTGGCATAACCACCCATTTACTAGTTTTATTATATGGATTTGCTCAACCTCCCAAACTGTTTATTTACATTTCCATGGATCGACACAACAACCCAATTATTGCTCCCCCTTGCCTCCGATATCACACCCAATCGTCGTTTTTATCCCTGCGTGAATGACTCTCGTTTCCAATTGCTAATAACATTTACAAGTGTGGGATTGACAAAGCCACCCAAATATTGCTTGTTGTAATATTCCATAGGTCACTCATAATCCCAACACCTTTGGCTGTTATTCTGAAAAAACAAAAAAAACACTAAAAACAGAAAAAACAGTTTGGTTAACCAATTTTTTTGTGTTATGAAAAACACAAGAGCATGGAGAACACTAAATTAAGGAACACTATTTTGACGTTCTCTGTGTTTTCAAAAACTATTTTCAAGAACAATTTTCAAAAAAGGTAACAAAAAAACACTAAAAACAGAAAAAACTGTTTGGTTAACCAATTTTGTGTCACTACAAGGAAAAAGTTAATCAATGACACGTTTAATGTGTCATTGAAGAGTTACAATGACACTTCCCTAAAGTGTCAGTACCTCTGACGTCATTGTATAAGTTTACACACAATGACACTTATTTCGAGTGTCATCTTTGTGAATCAAAACTATGACATTCATTTAAAGCGTCATTCTCTACTCATAATATTTCAATCTAATAACTTGACTATGACACTTATTTGAGTGTCATTGATTTTTATATGTTTTTGTTTTAAAATCATGACACTCATTACAAGTGTCACCATTTTTATCACATTAAAAAATCTACTTCATTAATTTATTTGTTATAAATCCCGATATAACAATATAATTATTTAAAATGTACACATAATATGAAAGTTATATAGAGGAGAAAAAAAATATCAAAGTCATATTGATAAAGCTACAAAGATATCAATATATACATTATTCCAAAATTATAACAAATATTCCCAACAAGTTTCATATCCAATGGTATTTAGGAGTACAAAATATTTTAATTTGTTTTTAGTGGAGGACCTTTCACGAGAGAGTGTTAAGCCCATCAAAATCACCACATTAATCATCTGTTCCTGCTCAAAATGTAAAATTAAGTTTTAGATATAGAAAATCAAGCAAAAACTTTGTAGAGTACCAACTGTGACTAAAATGGATTAACATTACTAGCACAAAGGAAACTTAAGCTATATACTTATAAAATAATATCATAAAACACATGAATGTAAACAATAAACTCCTTAAGAACCAACAACCAATCGAAAGACAAAGCTTCCAATGCTCAATGAAAATGAGATACCTTGCATACACTCCCGCATCGTATCCAAAAGCGCCTGACATCACTCCTACCATAACGTGATTTTTCAACTTCAAAATAAAATTCGCATTTCAAAAGTAGTTATAATAAGATAATAAACTAAAAAAGATGCAAGGAATAGACTTAAAAGAGGCAAGGATAGTACCATAAATAAGCACTCCAATCACTATTTAAAATATCTCATTATATATGAGATCTGTAAATTCGTGACAAAAGGAGTAGTAAAGTAATAAAACAATTGTAATGCCACTGATATATAAATCAAATTTATAAAATCTCTTAATTTTACAAATACAAAAAAAATTTGAAATAATAGTTATATTGTTTTATATGAAGTTAAACTCATCAACTACAAGTAAATGATAAAAAGTTCATAACATGTATTTTTGTGAATGAAATAAGAAAATCTTTCAAATGTAATTAAAAAAAGTTACGAGAAGTTTTTCATAAATTTATGGAGGTGACTACTTGTTCTATATAACGCACTAGAAAAAATCATAGTAATGCATTATGCTTCCAAATAACTACATCATAAAAATTGAATAGATTCAAATCATCAAGGTGAGCATCATCAAAATATTATTTGTCAACTTCACATTAACTTTGATGAGTTATTTACCAACAAAGTAAAAAAATTGATACAAATATAAAACAATTCATTACATTGTACCTTCAAGCAAAAGTTATTATCAATCTCACTACTATTAGGACCTATCTCCGATCGCATTTCATTTATCTCCATTTCGTTATAAGATTTCTTTCCCATTTTATCTCAACTCTAATTCCATGTTTCTATAATTGCCTAAGAGAACGCTGCTTTGTAGGGTATAAAAGAATAAAGTGAGAGAAACAACATTTGCAGTTGATAGAAATGAAAGCAAGCTTTTCAATCCCAGAAGCTGCAGAAAAGTTTCACCCATTTTATTCTCTACAAGATAAATTAAACAAAAACTCCACATTAAAATTCATGTGCTGGGGTACAGTGTTGACTAAGATAATCTTAAATAAATCTCCTTTCTATTGAATTTCCAATGGCCAATACTTTGACTATAGTAGTTTGTGGAGACTCCTACACATGGAGAATAAAAAATATATAGCAAAAAATTTTAGAAGAAAAAAATAAAACAAACAAAAACAAAAAAATTTAATAAATTAGTTGAAGAACAGAGCAGAAAATCCCTTTGCTTGACTCAATTCCAAATTAAATGAAAATTAGATAAGGAGGTTAAATTGTTAAAATCAAATTTCAAGAGTTCAAATTAGATCACAGTAACAACTTAGAAAATTAGATGAATTTCTAGTAGACTTGATTTATCTATCTAATTACATCAAATAATTGTACCAATCCAAGAACATTATATCACCCAAAGATCTGGAAAGAATTGAACAAAAACCAAGCAAATCCATAGAGTTAGGGAAGGCATGTCATAATTAACAAGGACTTATCTTAGGAACATGCTTACTTGGTGAGTCCTAAAGCTTGCACTATAATCAACAACCATAAAAATGGACAAAAACAGATAAACAAGATATGATGTTATGAATTACCTTAAAAATTAAAGATGGATATGAAACAATGACAATTTCTTAGGCATTCCACCGTATGTTACCATAGTTCCTCCTTGCCTATAGACAAAAATCTATCAGCTCCCTAGAAGAAGATTTTAATTACTTTTTGAATGGTAGTTATGATGAGATTCTCATTGGGGTTCTTTCTCAGTCAGTCCATTAATGGACCAACTTTTCTACCAATAATATATTTTTCAAAACTTTATATTATAGATAATTATATTGGACCAACATATATAAATGGAAAAAAAATTTATTTTCTATAGGAAGCTGCAGAAATAAACTTTGCTTATAACAAAAGATAATTAATCATAACTGACATCTTAGACAAATAGTACAAATCATAACTAAAAGGGTTCATAAACAACTAATTTAGATAGTTCAATATTATCAGAAAGGAGAGAAAACCCACCCAATTAGTTATTAAAAACTCCAATTATAAATTAATAAAAACTGATAAACATAACTATAAACTGTCCCTTAAACTCTAAAAGAAGAGGTTCACTCTGTAAGGCTATCTGCTTATTATATTAACTAGCTAGCTATCAAAGATCATGAGAAAATTAATGAAAACACAAAGGTCAGTGTACAAATATAAAATCATCACCCTATATATCTATAGTTCTAACAAAGATATTTTTAATTAACACTATATAAATGGTAGTAAACTATATATTTATTATGACTATGTCTGGTTCCCAAAAAAATATAAGGGAAATAAAATAAGGTGACAAAAATGAAAGAAAATAAAATAAGTTTAAACTTAGTAATAATATAAAGATTAAACAGTCTAAAATATATAAATTTTGATAAATTTTAATTATGCTTTGATATTGCTTTGTATATTAATGGTGGAAACTAAATATAAGAAAATGATTTTCTGACATTTCTTCCTTACACTTCTAACCAACATAACCTATAATAATTATAATAATAACAATTATTATTATTATTATTGTTATTATTATTATTATAATTAAACATAACTCTATATTAATTATAATAATAACAATTATTATTATTATTATTATATATTATTATTATTATTATTATTATTATTATTATTATTATTATTATTATTATTATTATTATTATTATTACTATTACTATTATTTTTTATCTTGGTATATATTTCTTTCTTCTCTTCTGGACTTGGGAAGTTTCATGTGACTCAGTGAGGCTCACAGATCATGCCATTCTACACAAGATGGACAACATTTTCTCTTGGCTTCTAGATGAAATCTATAGCCTCTCTCTCTCTCTCTCTCTCTCTCTCTCTCTCTCTCTCTCTCTCTCTCTCTATATATATATATATATATATATATATACACATATACTGCAAATTGTAACACCCTTTCCTCCTATAGCATTCCATAAACACAGAACTTTTCTCCTCTATCGGTTTCCAAATCCCCGAAAAAAGTCCTAGTTTTATCCTTTGATTCTATTTAGATGTTTCCCTGAAATGCAACCTTGATAATTTTCTAGGCTTATTTTTCTATTTTTCTATTATTTTTTTCAATTTTTTTGGATGGAAAAAGTTAAGATACCATGCTTCAAAAGTAATTAAGCTCTCAAAAGGGACATTTCAATAGTATGTTGAAGAAAAGGAGGACATATGGATGTAGTGAAGGGAGGTAATATGGAGGAATATCACTACTACACAAACAGACAAGCAAAAGTATGCCAACAGATTAATCATGTTCATCACTAAAACATAAAGTACCACATAAATGAAGATATCAACTAATCATAATAAATGTTCCTAGTACTTACTATAAATTAAATTTAGAGATATGATTTCTGAATGAAATTTGACAGCAGTAGCCAATAATTCAATTTAGAAGTACAAATAATTTCATATAATATTCGTAAAAAGATCTTGTGGCATTTAGATGATAAAAATGGTGCATGGATAGTTAGAAATTTATGCTACCTTCATCTAACCATCTCCCTTCTTCAAACAAGATGTTGCCGACTTTAAATTTAATTCACTGACTGAATTGTAAAATTTTCCAACTTTTTCATCACTAATTTCATGCAATGTTCATGGATTACACCATTCTGATAAAAGAAGTTGGATGGTTTGAATAAAGCATGAATTTGTTTGTGTCCATAGTTGAGCTTAGATGGATGAATGTTTTCCATGGAAGGAGGCTGATTGGCTACCAAGACATTAAGAAAACTAAATCAATTTCTTGGCTTTCAAAGGTACAGCGCTGGGAATTTGAGTGGATGGTCTAGAACTTTTGACCAACTGTTCGAGAAAAATTCTCTGCCAAAATTATGAGGTTGGAACACTTTTGAAGAGATCTCCACTGGGATATATAGGAGTACTTGCCACAGACACTAGGGACACAAAAAATCTGTGTTGCCGAAACCATTTTGGCCGAATCAAATACCGTCAGTCTCGGTACAAAACTAGCAATAAAGCTCGAAAACCCAGAAAAATACATACATACATGTATGTAGAGCATATATATGAATCAAAATTTCACAAGAATGTGGGGTTTGGACAGCATAAAGATGGATGGTTGCTTGAATATGGAACACAAGAGGTTTACCCAATTGTTTACTTCAGAGCTCTATGGAATTAGTCGAGTTGTGCATAACTTGACCCAAACGTACATGATTATAAAAAGA
This sequence comes from Tetrastigma voinierianum, assembly GCA_016808115.1. Lineage (NCBI taxonomy): Eukaryota > Viridiplantae > Streptophyta > Magnoliopsida > Vitales > Vitaceae > Tetrastigma > Tetrastigma voinierianum. Next base: position 13,209 of record JAEQBH010005311.1, on the reverse strand, counting down.
AAAACAAGTTGACCTTATGAGATTAGTCGAAGTACACGCAAACTGCCTCCGGATATCCAAGATTATAAAAAGTAAAAAAGGGCTGCTTGAATATGAAGGGAAGCCAACCCAACCCAACCCACCATTTCTGGTTCCCTCCTCATCAATGGCCAACACATTGTTTCAACTGGGCATGACATGTAAATGCATCTAGAAGACTAGAACAAGAAAGGTTTTGTTGCATTGGAAAAGAAGAGGTCTAAATGGGTGTGACAATGTACTTGAAATATTCTCCTGCTGCTAGCAACACTGGAATCTTCAAGAAATCATTATGTGCATGCCTTCAATGTACTTATCATAACCTTTATAATGCTTCATATTAGGGATAAAATTTTATTCTCCACATGTGTTAGTATAAGAAAATTCATAAGGAAAATGAACTATTTTTTGATGCTGTGATTATTGGGATACTTAGCTATATATGAATAAAATTAACTGTAAATTCCATAGAATATCTCTTGTATATATTTAGGTCAAGATGCAATCTCCACTTTAGTGATGTTAAATATTACCTGGGATGGAGGCTGTTCTTGACAACTTTTTGGCCATATTTTCTCCATATGTAACCATCATCACATCCACCTCGCTCGCTTGGAAAAAACAAGTAACCTCGGCTCTCTAAGCTTTCTCCTCGCCTTCACTTTAGTTTTTTCTGAGGATGAGCTCCTCCACCTGCAAAATCCAAAATACCCCATTAAAGTCACCTCAACCTCCTCAATCTCTCCTTCCTCCTTCCCCCACCATTATCATCATCATCATCATTCCCTCATCCTCTGTTTTCTTCCCCTACTCCATTCACAACCACTATAAAACAAGCACAAACAAAAGCCAGCAACAATCCATCCAGCCCAACCCAATGCCTCTCCCCACTATATTTTCCCTTAGAAAAATTCAGCTCTTTCTTAATATACTTTACAGCAGTCATAGCAAAAGGAAACCCCTGTGAGAGCTGAACCCTTCTCACAACCAGCAAAGGAATAAGCCTATACAAAATCTCCATCAATTCAGTAACACCTAGAAGAAACAAAACCCCGAAAGTGCAGATTCTGGTAGCCATGATTTCCCAATATCCTGATGCTCGACCCACTTGATATCGCCACCGCGACAATCGATTTCATGGCCGGACTCAGATTCGAAAGTCGCAGGCGCCAAAGGAGGATATCAGAGATAAAGGTGAAGATGAGGGGTGGTGTCGAGGATTAAGGTCATTTTACAAACAACCCAGAGCCGTGGTCTAAAGAATAAATTACACAATCGAAAGAACCCACCATCAAATGCAGTTAATCCACCACTAAAAATCCAAATTTGGCCAGAAAAGAAACAAAAACCCTAAAATCCGGAAGCAAAATTTTTCAAAAAAGTAAAAAATAAAAATAAAAATAATTCACATGATTAAGATTATTTCTTTTTTTTTTTCTCGAGCAAAACGCTTACAAGAGAAAAACAAATAGAGAGAAAATGGGATTAGATTTTGAAACTTACATAATCACCCTCCTCCTCTACTTCTCATGTTAAACCTACTTGTCTCTCATTGTCATCTCGTCCGAGAGAGAAAAACCAGAAGTATCCTCCAAATGCGAGGGGTTGAGGGGTATCGGGTTTGAGAATGGGATATTAGGGTTTTTAGATTTTAATGTTTAAGAAAACAATGTTATTTATAATTTATAGATGATGACGTTTTAGAGAAATTTTATATTTTTTTTCTATGACATTGTAGAAGCATCAAGATCGAGTCTATAAGTCATTTTATAGCTAAATAGAACACTTTGAACTATGACACCTCTAAAAGCGTCATCACAATATAAAAATTCAACAAGACAATGATGTTTTAAATTAAGTGTCATTATACATTTAATCATAATTAGATAATGACATTTTTTTACAAGTGTCATTGTATGAAGCGTCATAAACAAACATTTTTGTAGTAGTGTGTTATGAAAACACCAGAGCACGGAGAACACTAAATTAAGAGAACACTATTTTGACGTTATCTGTATTTTCAAAAACTATTCTCAATAACAATTTTCAAAAAAGGGTAACTAAACAGGCCCCATGCTTCTTTTCTTGGAAATGATAGTTTAATGTTACCTAAGGGTAAGGGGATCCCAAGTGCATAATGGTTCTGGACTATTTTTGACTGGAGATTTCTCCCATGCGTTGAGCCTTTAAGCAAAATGGAAACTATGAGGGGGCTTGCCGGAAAAGATGGAAAAATGGAAGCTCCAGTTGAAAATCACCAACCTAAAATTTACCCTTTTGGTATTCCTGACTGTATTAATGAGCTTTATTTGCCCTAGTAGTTCCATTGAGTAACTTCATTCCTAACCTCTAGTATTTTATTTGTTTAATAGTTTTTAATCCTATATTTTTGTCAAAAATCTTGGGAGACTCCATCATCTCCTATTTTTTCCATTAGACCTTCCCTTCAAAATAAGCCTAGCTATCAAAAAGTTTTCATCATCAAAGATCCTATTGATCACTCTAACTCACCACCTTCCTTGTACTTCTTGCACCCTTAAATTAATTCTCCATAAGGTATGATTAATTCTATATAAGGTATGGTTCAAAATGCATGTCTAGCATTTATTGGATATTACCAGCCTTACGAAAGGTGAAAGGATCATCTCGCATAGAAAATTATAATGAATGAAGCCGATTTTAGCTATGTCTATTGTAAAGCTTCTACTTAATTTCGAGTATTTTGTTAATGCAAAGTGTGGAGAGAAAGATGTGTGGAATTCTCGAAAAGTGCATATAATGAACTTGTATGTTGTAACCATGACCAGCCCTTGCATCTATATATTAATTGCATATCTATGCTTCTTTCAAGTACTCTTGCTCTTCTTTGTTGTTGATATGTGACTCGAATTTGGTTTTGGACTTACGTCTGATCCAAAGGCCCGTGGGTGCAACTTTTATAAAAAAGAAAAAGTTGAGAAAAAATAAGGAAAAGTTGTGGTAGCAGAAGGGCTGGATTAATAAGCCCAGCCCCGTAGCTTACAACTAATCCCGTGGTATGGACCTTTATGTTCGGATATTTTCGTCATATCAACATACTAAAATTAATTCTTTATTCAGTTGTGCTCAGAAGTTATTATCATATTCATAGTAAAGCTTTATCTTCGATTCGTGGTCTTTTACCGCAAGGGTTTCCACGAAAAATCTTGGTGTTTTTCTTTGTTTTCGTATTTTATTATTATGCCATTGATTTCAACATTTGTAATTAATCAAGCATGAGAAACACCAAACCAACCGTCATAAGACTAATTCCCTTGCTTTGCATTCTCTTCTCCATGGCCACCATCTCAATCTTATGTGAGTCAAACACTTTGGGGGTTTGCAATGAAAAAGAGAAACATGCATGCACTTCTAAGATTCAAACAAGCTAGCTCTCTCAGATCCTGCCAACCGGCTCTTGCCTTGGTAAATAGATTTATAAAAAATAACTAAAAAAATAATTCTTTAATTAAAAATAATTACCTACAGCAATTGTTTATTGAGATGAAAAAGGGGAAAAATATAACAAGGCTGCTGGTTCCACTTCCAATTCATATGGCTTTCATTAGTCAAAATCAATTGCTTCTTCATTGTTATGAAATTTCATTTCTTGCTCCTTTTATGGTGACAACAATGTCATGATGTTTCCTATAAGTAACTTAAAAATCAATAAGTCTTCTTAAGGTTATGTTTGATTCTTGGAAAATTTGAGGGAAGATATAAAGGAAACTAAAAAATAGAGAGAAAAGTTAAATGAAAAAAATAAAATAAAATAAATGTTAGAAGTTGAGATTCATTTTTTATTCACATCCTTAAATTCATTCTATTTGTTTTAACTATAAAACTGTATAAATTTAAATGATTTCTGCCATATGATGATACTCTTTAAAAATTTAGTAAAACAACCAAACAAGAGAATTTTCCTTAACTTTTTTTTTTCCTAGAGACTTTCCAGGAAAAGTCTAAACTTCAGAAAAATTTGATCCTAAAAGTATGAATTTTGCAAAAATTTGTTTGTTTGATATGATATCATTTGACAGGAAGTCTCCTGCTCACTGACCATTACGTTTATGGAGCTGATTTTCTTCTTGTTAAAATTTGATCTACTACATATATTATCATATTTGGCCTTATTTTCTTGCAAGTTCTCTCCTCTCCCATTAGCTTGTATGAAAGTTCTTCCATCATCTCAATCTGCGGTGAGCCAAAGACTTGGATGTTAAGGTCTAAAAGTCGTGTCCTTCTGTGATAGCACCTACCTAAGGTCGCTCCTCCCCCAACCGGATTATACTCAGTTCGATGATGAACAATGCTTCTGGCAGCGCACTATCTGGATTCGTCTCCCACGCTTGTGCGCCTTCTTTCCACTCTCCACCACATCCTCGCACGCGCGACCACCCTCGGGTAACATATGTCTCTTCTCCCTGGGGACGACTAGCGGTCCACAAGCCGTAATCTGCTAGTCCTCAACAAGGCACCCGACCATTACGTATCACATGCAAGATGTCAAACACAACATTGGCTCTCTTGCTCTCATGAATGTCTCCGTTGACTTTGATGAGCTCTCTATTCGTGTCTTGAACAAACTTAGCCTGACCTACTCAAACTTATCTCATGCTCTTCAAGTTCGGGAGACTATAGTTACTTTCGAGGAATTGTTCAAGCACTTCCTAAATTACGAGGCCCAACTCTTGACATTCGGTTCCTCTGGCTCTGCCCGCCTCCATTCCAGCGACTACCTTGGTTTCTTTGCCTAGTTCCTCATCCCATCGTCGATCGAACAACCATGGCGGCCGCAACCACAACCAATCTTAGTAGTCCTGGACACCACCTAATGTCCCCCAACAATTTGCCCGACCTGCTCTACCAACCCAGATTGAGTAGAGTCAGTATCTCGGGCATGCTTCTATCGTGTCTCCCCAACACCCGACTCCACTGCCATAGTTTGGGCATGGTCGCTACCTCAGGCACTGTTAGCTTTATGGTATAACTAAGCATTCTGCTCGACAATGCAGTCATCTACCCACCTCGGCAAAAGGCTCTCTTCTGCCCACACCTGCCTATGCTCCGTGCCCAACCTTCACTGCACCTTATGCTCTCACTACAATCCATCCCTCCACTCTTGATACCTCTTTAGATTAGGTTGTTGATTCAGGCGCCTCTCACCATGTGACCACAGATCTTGTTGCCCTGGTCCTTCATGCGTCGTACACCGCCTTTGACAGTGTGCTTATTGGTGATGACTCAAGTTTATCGATTGCCAACATTATCTCCTTCTCCCTTAACTCTCTCTCTACACCTTTCCTTTTCTCTAATGTTCTACATGTGCCTGCCATGTCTAAGAATCTTATTTTGGTCTCACCTCTTTGTGCCGATAACCCTATTAATGTTCTATTCTTTGACTATTTCTTTTAGGTGCAGGATTGTCACATGGGGATCACCTTGGTTTGCGGGCAACGTAGAGACAATGTCTATTGCTGGCCAAAGTCAGTCCCCCTTTAAACTTCAGCCCTAGCTTTGCCTTCCTCAGCTCGGTCTTCCCTTGTCGCTATCTTTGTGGCACAGTCGTCTAGGTCATCAGTCCTTGCCAATTTTTCGAAAATTTCTTAATGTTTTAAGTATTTATTTTCCCGAAGACCATTTATGTTTCTTCTCTTGTAACTCCTATAATATTAATAAAAGCCACAAGTTACCTTTTGTTGAATCAAGCATCACCTCTTCCTCTCCACTTGAGGTCATCTTTTCTAATGTGTGGACCTCACTCGTTTCCTCTTCTGATGGTTTTCATTACTACGTTATTTTTGTTGACCATTTCACAAAGTATATTTGGTTTTACCCATTACGTCGTAAATGAATAAATTATTCAACCTTTGTTGGGTTTCTACTAAACTTGTTGAAAATTATTTCACCAGCACCATTTAAACACTTTACACCAATAATGAGGGTGAATTCCTAGTTCTTCGGTCCTTCCTTGCGACTCATGGTATAACCCATCTCACTACACCTCCCCACACTCCTGAACATACGTATTCCACAAGATCGCATATCATGGAAATGGTCTCACTCTCCCCGCATCGTGCCTCCATTCCTCTAATCTTCTGGTCGTATGATTTTGCTACGGCTATTTATTTAATCAATTGAATGCTCAAAGTTGGTCTCTCTCTTGGTTCCTTGTTTGAAAAGTTATTCCACAAATTTTCTAACCAATCCAAACTCCATGTCTTTGTTTGTTTATGTTTTCCTTGGTTGCGTCCCTACTCTTCCCACAAACTCGACCCTAAATCTAGTCCGTGTGTCTTTCTCGACGACTCTCTTACTCAAAGTGTCTTCCTCTATTTTGACCCAACTCTCAAAAAAAATCTTTGTGTCCCTTCCTGTCAAGTTTGAGGAGAATGTTTTCCTGTTCTCCCCTCCCCCCCTCCTACATCCTCGGTAATCGACACGGACTTTGCTCTCCTTGCTTCATCGTTCACCTCGAGCAACCTTCTAGCACCGCTAAGCTCAACAAATGCACTCCCACTGCATTTCCCATCACCCAAATTCCGACCTCCCGTCGACCAAAGATCCCCCAACATGTATCGTCAAGCTCAAATGCACTTGAGTCCTCTCCCATCAATCCCACCCGACCTCTCGTCGACCTGCATTCTCGACCTTGCCCTTTCTATCAGCCATCTCCCTTCTGTTGGCCCGTTGGGTCTGCCACCCTCGCCCTCCTCACCTAGCCATACTCCCGACCCCTTACCCATCCCTCCTCCCCCACTAAACCATCATCCCATACAAACCCGATCTAAAAGTGTCATAATCAAACCCAACCCGAGATATGGCCTCACCATGATATTTCCATCTATCTCTGAACCCTACACTATCGCCCGAGCTCTTCAAGATCCGAAGTGGGTTTAGGTCATGCAGGACGAGTATGATGCTCTATCCGAACAAAACTCGTCTCTCGTTCCTCTGTACCCAAACAAAACATAAGGCAAATAAATGGGTTTTTCGCATCAAAAAAATCTCATGGCTCTATTGCAAAGATAAAGCTCCGACTAAGTTAAGCAAAGACTTTCACTAATAGCTAGCTATTTTCACGAGACTTTCAGTCCCATGATAAATCCCATCACCGTCCGTATTGTGCTTAACATTGTACTCCATCGCTAGTGGGGCCTTTGCCAACTTAATGTTAATAATGCCTTTCAACGGGCATCTCACAAAGGAGGTCTATATGGTGTAGCCATAGGGTATTGACGAGCTCAATATAGGTGTGTAAATTAGTATAAACGTGAAAATTCGTACGCAAGTATACATCGAGTTTACGTAATATAACGACTAGTCAAGTGTTGTTCCCACGAAGAGAAGTGTGTGTTAACATCGAATCATTTAGAGTATTATCTGGATCTCAAATTTTATTGAATTACTGCTAATATAATGACACTTTGATCCTAAACGAGTTGTTAGTTCAATTAACAAAGACTAGGGTTTTTGTTTTCCTTTCCATATTCAATGGATTATCATCTATGTAAAATCTGTTATTCAGTACATTAACGGATGTACGCTGGCGGGTTGATCGTGCCTACGAGATATCCTCTCTCGAGGTATATTTGCCTATCTCGCCAATAGGGTTGATCGCATCTCTGCTTCACCCCTTGACTCGAGACGCTAAATCCATAAACCCTAATCGCCGCATTTAACCCGGAGATCTCATCCGATCGACCGAAATACACTCTACTGCATCCTGAACCTTTATCTCGATCTAAATTCCCGGGCAAAGCAAGTCGGGTGTTGGCCAAACGCCACCATATAGGTACTTAACAAGAAATAGAGCAAGTCAAATCAGATCTATAGATATACTGAATAAACTAAATTAAAAACTAATCCATATGAATATAACAAGAGTACAAAAAAACCCTAGAAATAAAGTTAGAACATCATTTTGATCATTACAATCATTTGGTTTTAATCAATAGGAGTTTTGAGAAAGAAAATACAAGTACAAGGATTACACGATCTCTCGAATCTTCCTATGTCGTCTTCTCCGTCTCGTACCCCATTCCCCTAGTTCTTTTTCGTTCTTTTTGTTATATCTAAAAAATTCTCGCTAGATGAGTCTCGGAGACGTCGCGACATTGAGGCTGAGCTCTCCTCAAATCTCCTTCTTCAAATCTCCACACAGCTTCCAAATACTGCCGTTTTCACCTGAAATGTACAAAAAAGCCGAGTATCAGATATACGATGATAAACACACTTATTACTAGATGAAATAAACCGAAAACGTGATCAAACGCGGGTATATGATGAGTGTTTTGGGCACTCATCAGGTATGTGCAACGCTAAGTATCCACATCATGTATGTCGTTTACACAAGGCTATTTATGAGCTCAAACAAGCTCCCCCAACTTGGTACTAGGAGTTACACACTTTCTTGCTCTCTCTAGGCTTTGTTACATCCCGTGCATACTCATCTCTCTTTGTCTATTCTTGCGACACTACACTTCTACTTCCTAGTCTATGTTGATGATCTGATTAATACAAGTAGTGACCCCTCACTTGTTGACACTATTATTCGGCAACTTGACTCTAAATTCTCCACTAAGGATCTCGGACCCCTTTATTACTTCTGTGGAGTTGAGGTTCTGGCTACCTTCTCTATCCTTCTATTATCTTAGCAAAAGTATGTCATTGATCTTCAAAGCAAACATAACATGCTTGGCTCCAAACCCGTCTCCACACCCTCTCGCTTGTCGTACTCTCCTTGATTGCTAATGGATGGCATCATACGGGGGTCAACGCCACCACGCATCGGGCTGCCGACATGGGCCTCTAACATCTCCGTGATGACTCACCGATATTTCGTCGAAAAACAACTCTCCGGTTTACGATGCGCGTCCGCATGACCACGGGGGAGCGTCAAACATCTTCTTCGCGATCACGGCACGATCCCTTGGTATCCGCTTTTGCAAAATACCTCGATACTTCGCACTATTTCTCGATGCGGACTGGCTACAGAATCCGTGATGATCGCACTCACAGGTGCTTTTCTCATATTCCATAGTGCTAATCCAATCTCCCGTATTCTACAAAGCGAACGTGATCGTTCTGGGCCTTCCACCGAGACCTAGATCGTGGTTGCCGCACTGCTGTTACCAAACTGGCAGTCGGATGAAGTGGCTATTGTCGAAACCCTAGATCCCCGTGATGTCCCTTTCGCCTACTCTATTCCCGACAACCTTGGGCGCCACTTAATTTTTATGCTAATTAATGCACACACATTGCATAAAATGTTTTGAATAGTCGTAGTGGTTGCTTCTAATTAAATTGTCATATTTATAAGTATTAGAAGAGGTTTTATCTTTTCTACAATTATTTAATATTTCAACAAATATTATGTTCAATTGTATATTTGTTAGTGTGTAGTATGTTCCCTACTGGGTACATGCTGCCAGTCAAACCTGTCCTGAAAATAATTTCTACAGACATTCCAGCTTTCTTCTTGGATTAGTTAATCAAAACTTTATCAAGTGTGATGGATCATGTAAAATGTGTGTTTCTTTCTATGCTATATATTAATTCTCAACTTATTGCAGTTCCTCACTATATTCATAAATTAGAACTGAGTTGAAGGTTTAAGGTAGCTTACAAGAATAAAGCAGTAGAGAAGAGTAGGATGAGGAATTAAGGAACAACCCACAAGCATTGTGAATATAGCAGTGGGTTTACTTCTCCAATATCTCATCTAGTATTTTCTGTTTATGATATTTATAGGAATCATATAAAAGAAATTGGAGTGAAATGTACAAGCAATGAATAGGCAGTAGGTGAGAATTGGAGTAAATTAATCCCAGCACATTAGCATTGTCACTACAGCAGGGCTTAATTCTCCCACAAGATTCATCTATGTCACTTTGCTTATTATTTATATGAACAATCACAATAGAAATTGAGTGAATATGCAAGAGTGAATAAGTATAGGAATTTATAAAATTAACCCATTAGCATTATTAATACTCAATACGGCAGTGAGTTAATTTCCTCCAATATCTTATCTAACATTGTTAATTTCCTCCACTTATCAAAGGTGTCATAATTACGTTTCACTTATAGATTTGTTATAAAGCACTTGTAATTATGGTAGTTATAGCCAAAAAAATTCCACAAACCACATAATATAATTAATTCTGATTAGGGATTTTAATCAACATTTTTTCCTAGTATAAGAGCAATATTATTAGAAATAAATTTTTATAATGAAAATATTTCCTCATTATTATTTAAAAATCATTATTTTTTATTATCAATACAAGAAGAAATAAAAATGTATTAAAGGTCATTCAAAGAAATAACGATTAGCTCTTCCCCAAACATTTACTTTTCTATATGGAAATAATTTCTTTGCTTCTTTAATAATACCTCAAAGATTAGGTGTTATATTATTTTACAAATTTTATGTGTAAGACTTATACTTTCTTATCAAATGGGAAATAAGAGTTGTTGCCAACAAAGATACAGAAGAAATTTTTTTTTAATAAAATTATGCATTCCTAAATTAATCAATCTTAAACTCAATCATAAAATTTCTCTCGTAAAATCCTCCTTAGATTATTAGCTTCTTGCACTATAGGGTTTTTGATGTTCAAATGAAAGGGAAGAGTTTGAGAGTATAGAAAAAGATAATAATAAACCATTTAAACATTATGCTAAATACAAATAATATTTGTAATTTCTATAAATCTTAATTCTTTTAATTGAAATTTTTATAGATTTTGCAAGAATAAAAAAATAATAATACTTTTAGTTAAAAATAATAAAAATAATTACCTACAACAATTATCTATTGAGATGAAAAAAAAGGCAATAAGACTAGTTCTACTCTCCCATTCATAAGATTTTCATTAGTCAAAATCAATTGCTTCTTCATTGTTATCAAACTTAGTTTATCCTTTTTTGATGACAACAATGTTCTTATTATGTGAATAGTTCGATCAGTTTTTAAATTTATAAAAGATACAAAGAGAAAAAATAGGGAAAAAAAAGGAATGAAAGAAAAAGCAAAAGAAAATAAAAATAATGTTAGGAAGTTAATAAATTATTTTTATTTGCACCTTCAAATTGATTGTGCTTATTTTAATCACAATATAAAGATTAAAGTAATTAAATGTATACATTTTTAAATAATTTAATTATATTTTGATTTTTCAGAAATTTTTGTAAAACAACTAAAAAGAAAATTTTCCTTGATTTTTTTTTTTCCTATGGACTTTTCCTGAAAAGTCCAAACTTTGGAAACGATGCTAAAAAGTATAAACTTGGAAAAAAAAAAATTGTTTGTTTAAAATGACTTGCAAACATCACAACTCTTTAGACTCTTCCAACGAGTCTGGGGCTTCTATCCAATTTGGAAAACTTAGGAGTAGGAGGGACTTCCTTGACAGGGAACATAACAGAAGTGCATTTTACAACACTCTCAAAACTGAAGGTCTTCTACATGTGAAATGACCCACTAGTGTAGAAGAAAACAGAGAATCTTTGGACATGTGAAATGACTTCAATGGAAATTGGAGGCATGGAATACTTGGAATCTTTGGATCTCTCCAGAAACAATCTTTCAGGTGAAATTCCTCAAACCATGGCCAACTTAACCTTTCTTGGTGATTTGAACCTGTCATACAACAACCTTTTTGGAAGAATTCCATCAAGCACGCGGATTCAAACCTTCAGTCCACTTTCTTTCTTTGGAAATGCTGAGTTATGTGGGGCCCCTCTTCCGAAAAATTGCCCAGAAGATGATGAAGAAGAGACTCAACAACCCACTGGTGTAGAAGAAAACAAAGAATTTCCAAAAATCGCATGGTTTTACGTGGGCATGGGATCATGATTCTTTGTGAGGCTTTGGGGAGTCTGTGGATGTCTCTTTTTCAACAAAGCATGGAGGCATGCCTGCTCTACTATCTTGATGACATCAAAGACCACCTATATGGCTATAATACAAATTGAAGTGGCTTCTACCAAAAGTTGGGAAAATAGCCCGCTGGTATGAAGCCCATATGATTTACTCTTTCTATGAAATTTCATTTCTACTAAAGTTAATTTAAGAAATATCATTTGTTCTTAATATTTCTCTATAGAGGTTGTATGAAATTTTTGATCATTGTCTTACCCTTTTGTCTTATTCTCAATTTCATCCCTGATGTGGAACTTATCTTCCTAGTTAGGAATCATAGGTCTTCATCACTCATATACCAACATGCCTTCCAAATCTATTGACTCATTTTTTCTTTCAAATCTCTTCAGGATGATCACAAAGGGAGTGTATCAACAAGTTCAATGGCATGGCCAAAGAGTGTGCACTAGTCTATATGTTTGAGGTTATGTTTGTGTTGTAGTTTCTATGTTATCTCTCTTAGGCACTACTATCATCTTATATTGAATTGAGTCTCTTTCCATTCTAGACATTTCCAAGTCTGGAATTGTGGACAGAGCTCCAAACTCTTAAGGATTATCCACTTAAAATCCAATAAGTTCATTGGAAACATTCCTCCACAAATATGCCAACTTTCTTCTATTAAGAATTTCCCATTTCCCATTTCCTCATTTCACAAAACTTGTAAATCGTATCCTCCTGAATATCTCAATGATGTTGAAAGTTTTCACAAAAGTCAACATCATGAAACAAGAACAATAAAACACAATCTGTCATGATTTTCAACTTTCAATTTCGAATCGTTATTGTTGGTGCAAGAACACGACCTCTTTCAGATGCAAGAAATTTCCAGAATAGAGAAGATAGACACAGAGAAGAAAAAGTTTCTTTATTCAGGCTTTTCTACAAGCACCTTACGTGCAACAAGACCTCTAAACAGCACTCTGTCTATCTCTATTACAGCAGACCCTTCTCTATACACAAAGAAGAAATTTCCTTTCTTCCCTTACACAGTAAAAACAAACACACGGATTCTACTTCACATAGCTCTCTCTCTCTCCCCTTTTTGAACTCTACAGAACCCAAGAAAATCTCGGGCTCTTTCAACATGGTTGTAACTAACTCTAACCAACCTTATCAAAGCTTTTTAGTTAAGCTGGAACTTAACTTGGTTCACAAGGATAGAACTAAAGATGAGCCAAAATCCTCACTGTTATGAATTTGATCTAAGAGACTTGATTTCTATTCAAAAACTCGAAGGTATA